>VZUI01043409.1:0-13173 GCA_013401135.1 Cettia cetti | reverse complement strand
TTCTGATGTCCCTCTGGGATGACCAATTGGTAGAAAGGTTTACCTTTTGTATTACCAATCAAACTGGCCTCTGACTTTCTGTATAAAAGAGGAGCTCATCCCACAATAAAGGGAGAATCCATGACACCTTCAAAGGAACCTGTCCCCGTTTCCTTTGATGTCTCTTGTGATGCCTAAACAAATGGCACAACAACATACCCAGAACTCAAGGAAAATTGGTACTGACACAACATCTACAAATTCTAAGCTTGTGATTAGTCAGGTCATGAGGCCAAAGAAAAAAAAAACACTCACAGCTTTTAAGCATACGCTTTGGAAAGACAGGACATTACCAATGAAAAGACATTCATATTTGAGTCTGGTTTTAAAGTCCCCTACTTCCCACTGAGTTCCTTTAAATATAAAGTCATCAGGTGTGTAACTTGCAGGTATTTTTTTTTTAAATACCATTTATTTAAGGCATATTTTCTGGCATCACAAAGGTAGCTTCTTTTGTTACACACTCTTCAAACATAGAATATAAAGTGCATGTGTAAGTATTTATGCTTATATTTTCATCCAAATGGTCAATATATTAAAAATATTACCCATCTGAGGAAATAGATGCTACAGAAAGATACATATGTGACTAGGTTCTCTGGCCTTGTAAACAAGTCAGAACTTATTAGATAATTTTCAGTCTAAAACCACCATTTAACTGTTTTAGATGAACAGCAACATGTCAGAATGGTCAGGATCAGAGAATCATGGAATCATAGAACATCAAGGTTGGAAGAGACCTTTAAGATCACCCAGTCAGATCATCCACCCTTGTGGCACTGCCACTATAACCCCTGAACCACTAAACCACATCATCCAGCACCAGGTCCAGACACCCCTTAAACATCCCCAGGGATGGTGACTCCACCAACTCTTGTGCTTCAGCAACTGCAGTTTCAGAAGACTCAGCTCCCATGAGGACTCATGCATCCATGGGAAGCCAAAATGAAAAACAATCTTGGAAATACCAGGGCAGAGCTGATGCAGCTATTTAAATAATTGTTTCAAGGTATAGGTTAGGTCCTTAGGTTCCTGTTACAGTTGAGGTACTGCAGAAATCTCTGAACATTTGGTCATGTGCCTCAGGATGGTTTCTATAGCATGACATGCTCTCTGCTGTATCTCAGGTAGATCCCAGCTATGCTGTACTGGGCTAGGTTAGCTCACAAGGCTGAAAACAACCAGAAACAACTAAGGAGGGATTAAAAAAAAAAAAAAAAGAAAAGAAAAGAAAAAAAAAATAAAAAGGGAAATCTACTGTATAATACTCATTTAGGCTTCTTGTGTGGTCAAAAGAGAACTGGCTTATGGTGAGTTGAGATGAAGTACTCTCTGGAGTCTCTAGCAACAATGAAGAAAATCTGAACAACTAATTTCCAGTGGATACTTTTAAATGATTGGAAATAATGAGATACATCACACCACCTGGACTGGTCATTTCTGACACAGAACTCACAAAGACTTCAGCTTTGCTGATTGAGTCTGTGTAGGAGAGCCCTAGGGGAGAGCTTAGGAGTGTACAACGGGACCCTACTAAATTCAGGATTTAGCTTAAAGATAGGAATGAAAATGGAAGAACATTTAAGTACTGCATGCCCTTCAGCACATTATCGCTCCCAAAACTGAAATATAACTCAAGAGCATCACCAAGTGACTACAGATTAAAAGTGTATTTTGAAGATAACTACGGTGTGTATTCAGATATTTATCTTTGGGCATTTTTAGACATCCCCACCCATTCTCACTCTCTTTTTGATGGTTGATGTTTACACCAGTAGCAGCCTTTCTCTAATTTGATCCCACACTGACTTCATTCCTGTAGTAATATCTACAATTTATAGAGATAAAGAAATAGAACACCAAAAGAATTTTTCAGCATGTAACAAAATCTTTTTCCTAACTTTACAAGACATTTTAACACTGCACATAGCACGGAAGCAGGTATAAGTTTGTCTTGTGGTTCCTGGAAAAACAGAAAAAAATTAAAGAGCAACTTCTGAAATCTGAAAAAACTCCCAGAGTGTTCTTTTCTCACCTCTAACTAATTCTTCTTTTCTGTATATTATTTTGGCTGCTTTCAACAAACAAAAAATACTTCAGCAAACTGAGAGAACACTTAATGGAAAATCAGTGGAAAGCTGTCTTAGGCATTTGGGCAGTACAGTTTCCTCTCTGTTAATGCTACCTGAGGGAATCAGTTAGCTGCTTACTATGCCATGACAACATTGGAATCTCCTGCAGTTGTGCTGTCAGAGACTAAAACTTTAATATCGCTGTTCTAAATGGAAATTAAACATACTATATGTTTGTTGATGAATAGCTACATGCAAAAATTAATGAGAACACAGAGCTATAAAATAACTTAATATATCTCTAATGGCCAGAAAAATACATTTTAGTTTTTTCCAAGGTGCTTATCTCACTTATCTCACTGTCTCAGATAAAAGTCTAACATATTTTTCATTTTTTTATCTAGTAAGATTCACTGTATAATGTCACTTTGAAAATGTAGAGACCTGACAAAAAACCTCCAATTTCTGGAGAGTTTATGTCTGTACTAGAAAACCCTTTATCACAGTTATTTACTAGCTGCTGTCAGACCTCATATAATCATATCTGAAGCCTGAATAAGCAAGGTTATACACAGGTGTGAGAGAAGAAAACAGCCACAACAAATGGAAGTGGGAGGGAGGGCTGCTGAGCACTGAAAATTCGGCTATTCAACTCTTTGGGCAAATAAAGGTCAAAGCATGCTGATGGCAAAATTTGACCCAATATTTCGTTTTGAACAGTAGAACACATATTTCATTACCATTGCTCAGCCATCACATGTGATCTAAAATCTCCGTTGTCTTTGTAACTCTTCCAGCAAAGTAGAGATAGCTCTTAGTTTGGATCCTGCAGATCTCTCAGCCTGCACTAAAAGAAGGTGAAGCTCATTTAGGGTTTTACAACTGTAACTTTAATTTGCCGTAGACTTAAATCATATTCACAGAATTTCTCAGTGAACATGTAATAACTTGTCAAACTCCACCAGTTTGGATGGTTGCCTAAATCCTAAGGCTGCTTTGCTGTTACTTATCTAGTCAGGCACCGAGCTTGTGAAGAGCTGCCACACTTCTTCTGACAAAGATGGCACAGTCAGTTACTTACCAGGCACATTCAATTGGGGGAAAATACAACAATATTATTATTTTTCTTCCATGTTCCAAACACCATACTAAGTAAATCCCCTGCATAAAAAACACAACTGACGTGGTCTATGAAATCACTTGGTATCCTTCTCACTTCTGATTTAATTAACCCTGATGGACTTTGCCATCCAAATAAGAAAAATGTTCGCTTTCATATTTTGGAAAGTGAGAAATTAATAAGCAACAATGTGAACTCAGCAAGGTGCAAGCAGACCTGGTCCAAACTTCCCTGCACTGTCCCAGCAACACTGACTTATTGCAATGTGCCCTGAGGCTGCCAATAATGATGAATTTTGGCCTTCCCCTGTTATTTTTATATGGGCTAAACAATTCCATTCATTTCTTTTTGTGACCTTCTTAGAGCTTGTGTCACAATCTCCATTCTGAAAAATCTCAGAAGGAACAGTTGATTCCTGGAGTATTGTTTGTAAAAAATAACCTTGCTAAACATTGTCCCAGCAGAAAAACCTCATCCCTCATCTATTTTCTTGTCCCATACGACTCTTATCAACTTATAATATATTCTATTATGTATAATTAATATGGAAAAATCACTACCATGTACACTAACCCCCTCATTTCAGGCTGTGTCTCAGACCTAACACTAACTTAAATTCACGCCTTGAAGAAGAATCATGTTTTGTCTGCCAAGCATTTCTTAGGGTAAGAACAATGCTTTATAAAAAATCTCTTGTTTGTCTTATGCCTTTTAGGCATCTTTGATGTTCAGACATGAAAGTTTTCTCTCTCAGCCTGACTTCAGCTGAAGGTTGCTGCTAGTCAGCCCCTTTCATGTTCCTTTCCAGCTGTCTAAAGGCAAATTGTCCTGGCAGAGCAACTTGTTTTACTCTTAAACATCTATCCAGATATTTCTACGTCCTTTTCTCAGTAAATTGATTCAGAGTTTTTTGTAGTTGGTATCTTAGCAGCGTATTACTGCATTTGCACAAAATGTTCCACTCTGCTCTCCCACCTCTCCTGTTTCCACAGTATGCAGGATCACAGTGTATGCCTGCAGGTACCTGGCATTTCCTCAACTTCAGGCAGCACCTCTTTGTTGTATTAGTCTGCCCAGCACCTCTGGAGAGTGCTCTGTCATCATACTGCCCCATCTTCCCTGTGTTCTGCATTCTCACTCTGTTCCCATGAACAAGCCAAGCAGTGCAAGCCTGGCACTTAGGATCTCCTAAGTCTTTTACTACGTCCCTTTCAGTAGCTGCTCCAGCTCTCTAGCAATATCATCCCTGTGTTTCTGCCCATCTCTCATCTTTTTGCTGGGCCCTATGTTTTAAGCAATCTTCTAAGTGACTTTCCTTCTGGAGTTGATCTGAGGAACTGCTGCTCCCCATGGCTGTTTTCTTCTCTCTCACACTTATGCATTACTCTGTTTATTCAGACTCTAGACTTGACCAGCTGGGGACTGGCAGCATTTGCTGCAGGAGCATGAAAATGTCCAACCAGACCTTAAAGTTCTGGCTATTTTATTTACTGTCCCCATGTGATCCATTGTGACATTTCAGAGGTGGGGTCCTGGCACCCTTACAGGTTCCTCCAGAGTGCCCAAACAAGCTGTTCCCCAGGAATACCTATTGCAGACAAGTGAAGACTATGTGTCCCCATTCAGTATGGGACCCAGTAACCTTTGTGTGCTTCAGGGACAACTCTGACTCAGAATTTCCTGGCCTCAAAAAGAGGGTCCAGTGGTCAGCAGCTTTTCACTTGGGAGCCCTCTTGACTTCTGTTGGTCACCCAGGTTATCACACCAAGTCAAGATGCAGCATTTCAGGGCATTGGAGTTGCTCCTTAACTCCTCCTATGGAGCAGATATCATTCTCAGGGCTTTGTAAAACAGAATTTTAGCCACTGATCTAGTCTCTTCATTCACATTGCTTGCCACTATGTAGCATGTCCTAAATGTCATTTTAAAGAAGGGTTTTAAGAATGAAGCAAAACAACCTGCTGCTAAATGGCTTCCACTGTAGAAATACTTAGCTATTTCAGAAGAGGTGGTTACTATTCTTCTTTATGGATCCCTCCCTATGCTGACTGAAACTTATTGTCACCTTCCAACCAGCCACCTCTCTTCAGTGCAAGGGCAGTACTAATACATCAGTTTTCATTGTACTAACACTTAGGAGATCCATTCCTATTCATTTGCAATTGTTTGCTTTTTCTTAGGCTCCTCTGTCTTTCTTCTGCTTCGTAATGCCAGAATTCTTACATAGCAGAATAATTTCTAAATGAATTGCTACCTGTGGAGAACATACATCCTTAGGATGGAACACGTCTTGGGTTTCTGTACAAGAATATGATGATGGTTCATCTTTCTATTCACTATTTGAAGGATCACTGGGTCCTCCAAAAAAGGATCTCATCCTAATTCTTTCAAAGATCTAAGCCTTGGCATGAGCAAAAACCCACACCACACAGTTTCTACGACTGTGGGAATGTATAAGCCTTCACACTATTCCAATTACTCTCTTCAGGGTAACAGTTATTAGAATAAATCCTAAAGATAGGATTTATCATATGGAAGCATTACTTTCATTACATTTCCTCAATGAATTTTTCCACATCAGTGATCAAACCAAAACAAAATTGAAAAGCAACAGCCTTGGACTTCCTTTTTCTCTTGTTGTTACAGATTGTTGAACAAACTTTGATGCCAAAAGCATTATTATTTCCCATCTGCTAGAGAGATCTGGACTGTCATTAGAATAATTAAAGCTTTCTGGTGACTCTCTAAGCTAGGGCTTACAACAGTGAAATTGCAAAGGAAGAGAGCAAGTTGTCTCTCCATTGTTGTTTCAACTGCTTGATTACTGTGTGTCCCCAAACACCTAGAAGAAATAATTGTCAGCAGCAGACAGTGTAGTCAGCCTGCACCTGATGAAAAAAAAAGACCCACCTGAGATGCCACAGCTCACATAAACTGTTCCAGTTACAAGGAAAATCCCAAATGATGATTTGAAGGTGTTAGGCTGGAACAAATAAAACAACAGTTTTACAGTAAATTTCTTTAAATAGGAGCGTGTTCCAACTTATGAATAACTACAGAGGACCAAAGGTGTTGTATCATATCTTCCAGTGTACATCATGTGTTAAGTCTCAATAGGCAGATTTATCCAATTTCATTTGATCTCTGCTGTCTGGAACATGCTACACCTGTGAGACAGACCCCATGTGCAAAGCATGACTTGTAAATGAAAGCCAAATGTGGCTGGAAATAGTGCTTGCCAGTCAGAACATGTATAGAGCTGGTGCTTTCCCCAAAAATGTTGCTGCTGATCTCTTCAGGCTCCTTTTGAGAGAGTTGTGTGTACATGGGTCTCATTACTGACCATTTTTTTGGCGCTAAGGTCCAATAAACACCAAGGAACTTAACTTACTAACTACCTTTTTAGAGTTCTCTTATGCCAGCCACAAGTTTCGTTTGTACAGCTCAGTCACAGCAGTTTCTTGGGTGGAAGATGAGGCTTCAGTATTTCTAATTAAATGTGTTCCTCTCATTACCATCATAGGACTGGTGGCCAGCCAAAACTGTCCCTTGGTCTCTCCCACAAGCATTACTGTGAAGCATGGCTTGGTGCCCACCACTAAGCAGAGCAGGAGGGTATTTAACATGAGGATGTATGTTTCTCAGTTTTCACGCCTGCATTCTCTATTCTCTAAGGAAAAGTGAGGCTTTGAAGTTTTATGACTAAGAGGGTTCTTCTTTTCTTTCCAATTTTTTCTGGTCTTGCAAACACAGATCTGATACACATATTTTTTCTTTTTCTAATTGGCTGTCTGTCTCCCAGTAATCAGGTGTTAAAAAGCATAGGAGCTATGTAAAACCATGAAATTCAGCAAGCAGCAAGTAGTGGGTGCAAAATAATTCTACCAAAAGAAAAAATCTTCAGAAAAAAATTTTACTTTTCTTAAGAAGCAGAGTTTCTTCTGAGAATGAAGGGATCACAACTCATCACCAAGAATAGTCTTCAACCCAGAGGCCCTAACAGATTCTGTACTTAAAATTTTGCTCAGGTGTCTCTATGTGCTATTCAGAAAAGCTGGCTTGTCACAGACAAAACACTCCAAATCTGAATTGCCCTTGTTTTTATATTTGTATGTGTATGTGAAAGGGAGTTTTGATCTTCTGAAACTTCAAATTCAGCAGCAGAAATATGTGAGCAAGCTTCTTAAAATGGAAGTTTGCATCTAGGAAAGAAAGTGCCATTCTGATCTAAGGCCTAAACAATTTCTCCTATTGCATTCCATGGCAGAGGTAAATGCTCTACATTTTTCTTGAACAGAATAAATATTGAAGAAGGTACAAACAGGACTGATGAAGACACAAGCAGCAGAATATACTGAAACAGCCCATCACCCAGACCACAACTTTTAGAAAAAGTTGGCCACATTTTCCTTTGATACAACTGACACAAATTCCACTGAAGTCAATTCAGGGACAAATGTGAAGGAGGGCAAATTTGCAGTATCATAGCATTTTTCAGAAGTGGTGGGAAGAATAAACTTTTCTGTAGTCATTATCTCAAAGGGTAATTTTGGCCTTTGCTTGGAAAACCTGAATCCCAAACTGACTGCTGAGAGCAGGAAAATCATAGAGTATTTTTAAATCCATGCTTCTTAGAATGCACTCTATTTTTCTTCACATGTTGGTATCAAGGTGAGAGGTATTTGCTTCATCTTTTTAAAATATTGCTGAATGGTTTTGGTTTTTTGGGGTTTTGGGGGTTTTTTTGCACACCTCAGCTAAATAAAGTGCTTGTTTCTCTCTCTAGAAAGACTGCAGTACCATGAACTGAAGGAGGAGGCGGCGGTGGTAGAGAAGTCAGGGGGATTACACTCCTTTTATATGCTGTTCAAAAGTTGCTTAAAGGTTTTTTAAGATCTGGGGACTCAAAGGTCAACTGGGGGTTAGATGTGGTAGTGGAAAAATATCTGGCTGGCATAGTCCATGGAATGTGTTGCAACGATCTTGAAAAACTCTGGAAATACAAAGCTTAGGAATTTTATAGAAATTAAGGAGTTATTGGCAGCATTTTTGACAGAAGACAGCTCAGTGGAAATATCCTCATCCCAAAGACTCCTGATGACATTTCTGGCTCATTTGTTTTTATTGCATGGCAATACACTGACATCTAGTGGGTATTGTCCTCTTAGGAATGCTGGGCCTAACCAGGACTGGGAAGAAATTGTCTGATCTAATCTATTTTTTTTATTCATTTTATAATGGAACAGAATATTTTTGACTAGACAAAAACTTTCCTGGAAATTTTTCTCTTACTTTTTCATAGGAAACCACAATCCTTCCATCATTTGCCATTTTTGGCTGAAAGCTAAACTGAAGTTTTCTTTTTTTTTTTTTTTTTTTAATTAAAGTTTAATGTTTTCAGTTTCACACAGAAATTTTCCAAGCAGCTACCTCTCCAGTCTCTTTCCCTGTGAAGCATTCATGTGCTGCTCTATCATGTAAATCTTCCTCCTTTCTCTTACAGTTCAGGAAAACAGAATAAAAGTCTCTGCATACAGAGGAACCACAGTTGTACAAGTGATACTTTTCCTTTTTCTCAAACACAAAGACATCTTGGTTAATATTCTTTCAGTTTGGACTGAAATGCCTATGAAGAGGGTGAGGATTTATCCCCCAGGGAGATGTTCACAGGCAGCTCAGGACTGCAAAGCTCATGTCTCAGCAGCTGCGGTCTGGCAAGGTGGGGCTGAGGTATGGCATTCCCTGTGTGATCCCTGCTCTGTGGACCAAGACAGGACCCGAAGGTTATTCTATACAACCTCACAACGTTTCTGGGGGCAGGGGGGAGGGAATTTGCTTCCAGAAGGAAGGGCCCTCTTGCAGTCACGGCTGCAGTTGGGTTATGAGCAGTGAGCATTTGGGCATGTGAATCACTCTCTTCTTTGTACACTTTTATTATTAATATTACTGCTGTTATTGTTCATTTTTCTTATCTCATTGCTGTTTCCAGTACACTGTTCTTATCTAAACTTGTGATCTTTGGCGCCTCCAATTCCTCCCTATCCCACTGCAGAGGGGAGGAGGAGGGAAAAGCAGGAGAGCAAGAGAGGCACGTGGTTTGGAGAGTCTTGGTGGGAGCACTGAACTGGGGACTACCATTCCTAAACCACAATAAATGGTCACCCCTGAATAACTGATAAGGCAGCAAGTCCCTCCCTGAACTAAGGAAAGGACATCCTCAATGATCTCCAGATGGGCTGGTGTTTCAGTCACCCAGTGTCTAACTGCAGAGCATGAAGCAGAAGGCCTGAATGCCTGGGTGTAAAATGGGGGAGGGCTGGTAGGACTGAGAGGTGTCTGCCTTTCTCTGTGTCAGAGCCATGGGCAGTGAGCTCTGGGCACAGCCGCAGCGAGGGCTGCACTGCTTGCTCAGACACAAACTCATTGAGGGCTCTTTGCTGCTTTGCTCTTTTCCCATTGCAAATGCCAGCAATCCAGATTCACTTGTCTTTATTTTGCTGGGATCTCTGCTTGAAGGAAATAATGTATTTAAAGCTAGGTTTGTAAAATATATGGACTTAGCTGTTCAAAAGTGTGAGCAAAAGAGCTTTATTCAGGAGACTGTGAAATATTGGTGAGTAGTTTCACTGAGTTTTTTGCACACCTCAGATTTATTCAACTAATAATTTATTCATCAGACCAACTATAAGCCTGTGTTGCTTAAGAGGGACTGATACAATAAATCACATAATGTATAAGAATTACTGTCCTTTGTGCTAGAGGAGAGTACAAATAAGACCTGTCTTAGAGAGAAGTACACAGACATTAGAGCAAACAATGTAATAGTTCAACTGTTGCAGAAAAATTAATCTGCAAGAAAAAATAATAATTGCCAATTAAATTTTATTCATTTTGGGTACATATGCACAGAAACTTCTGTGGTCCATGAATCATCTTATCTCCTGGTTTCTGCACTACAGCAAATATTTTTCCAGGCTTGTTTTGATGCATTTTTTATAGTGTTATTTCATTCCTGGAACTAGAGGAAAAATGGATGAGGAGCAAATTTCCAGCACTGCTGCAGCTTGGAATTTCACCTTGATGGTGAAAAGCGGTTGGATCCAAGCATGGATAGAGACCAGCAAGAGTTCTAACAGGTGCCCAGCCTGTTAGTATTTGTAAACCTTCTTTTCTTCAGCCTGAAAATACCCTGAATTTATGCATTTTAAACCATAAACAAAAGTGATAATACTGGAACACTGCCATTTTTTCCTTAGACATTGGTCCTGATAATTCAAGGTAAACCATTATATTTGTCAGAATTTTATGATTTTTTGCCCTTAGCCATAGTAGCCACAGTAACGGTTTGGGTATCTTTTAAATATTGGAAGACCAAAGGTCTTGGCTGCAAATCTTCTTAAAATGACCCAGCATTTTCTTGGACAAAGGCAGGCGGTGGTGGCCGAGCGGGTCGTTGCAGGCTGGCATGATGCCCGGCTCCGGGGCCAGACGTCCTGCTAGCATTCAAATTGCCTTCCTGGCATTCCCCTCCAGCCTTCAGAGCAGAATCTCATGTTTGATTGCATTCAAAGGCAGATTGTCTTTGCTGCTTGGCCACAGGCCCTGCAGCAGCAGAATACCCTGATGACTTTCGCAGACTCAGAGCAGCGCTGTTTTGCCATCGCGGCAGGTCCTGATGTCAGGATGTCTGAGGGGCAGCACGCAGGTTAAATAAGGCTACTGTGCATGCCCTTAGCCTTTCTCATCCCGGAGCAGCAGCAAATGTTTGTGGTCTCATTCTCACTGAAAGCTCAGTGGCCTTTTTACTGGTGGCAAATTCCTCAACACCAGTCTCATCAGGATCAAACAGAAACAGCTTTCTGGGCTCAGAAAAACATAAAGACCAAACCCTGCCAAATGCTGTGTCTGGAGCAGTTCCTCCCTAAATCTCCATGGGAATAGGATGGGAAAACAAGGGAACATAATGCCAGTTTCTGAACTGTTTCTCCATCCTTCATAACTATAAATTGCTACAGATAGAATCCCCATTTAGAGAGAGATGAAAGAAGCAAAAAGCAGGAAAAGCAAATTTACTTTGTTAAAGTGAAAGTCTATAAACAGGATATGTCTCACCTTTTTTGCCTGCAATGCATTTAACTACTGATAATAAAAACATCCCCACCTGGCCTGGGCTCAAATCAGGCACCTATTTCTGGCAATCCATTCTGACATTTCCTTTTACCTGTGGACACAGCTCTTCACTGAAAATAATCCCTTCTTGATTAAAGAGCCAGGCCAAGCAGATGAGTCTTTTCTGCTGCACAGCTCTTGCCTGGGCCAGGTTTCCCACAGGATGCAGTTCTAGAGGGCAGAGCCGTGGCCAAAAGCAGGGGCCACCAGCTCCAGCCCTGCCTGCCTTGCCAGAACAGCAAGAGGGTCCCCTCAGACCCAGCCTCAGGGTTTGGCAGAGCTCTCTTGTCACCCTGAGCTGCACCCCTTGTAGCAAAGGAAGACAAGGAGAGCCCAGAGCTCCTACCTGCCAGCCGTGATCCAAAGACTGGCATGGTCCCTCAGAGCACTTGGAAGCAGGTTGGGTTTGCTGCTGCCATAGACTGAAACCAGCCTAACATTGCTTTCCTATCGAGGGCATGGGCTGTGGCTGTCAGGCACTCCAATCTATCTACTCCTCATCAGATCTTCATGTACTGCATCAAGTCCAGCGAGGGTCTAGAGTGCTCTGAGCCTCACAAGATAAAAGTTTTAAGAGTCTAACTTCAGTTCACCATGCAGTGCATGAGGTAACCTGGCAGGAGCTTCAAAGAAACCCAACACAGAGTGGGAAACCAACAAATGTCATCAGGGCTTTCAGGTCAGGGCATTCTGCTTCTTCCCATATTGCTTCTGGTACTGCACCTTGAGATTTTAGGATTTCCTCCCATTCTTTCAGGACTCATACCCCAGATCCCCAGAGATAGGAGCCTAAATATTTCTTTTTAAAACAGGAGCAACAGTTCACTTGCTTGCTGCCTTTCCTTCTTTTCCTCATCTCTCTCTCTCTGTAGACATGGCAAAATAAAACCCACGAGTCTCCTCTACTCCTCTCCCACCTCACTGTCCTCCTGCTGAGATAGGATGCTCATAAAAGAGGGGTGAAATGCTGCCTTGCCAGCATTATTCTCAGATCTGTGTAGCATCCACAGCTTGGAAGGCGTGTGGACCACATCAATGAACTACCATGGGATGTGACGAGGGTGATACACCAGTGACAGTCTGATTTATGAGCACTGACTCCACTGACTGGAGCTGCCAGCTGCATTACGTAGCATTTTGAGACATGAGGGGTTTGGTCTGGGAGGTGATACTGGCTGTTTGTGCTGAGCAGTCAGAAGAGCCACGCTTTCTTCTCATTTCCTGACAGGTGTGTGCTTGCCTTCTGCTTTTGCATTTCCATCAGGGTGTCTGGTCAGCATCTCAGCTGCCAGGAGGAGATTAGCAACCTCCATGGCAAAGTTTGAATTTTCCATTTACCAGATGGCTAAAGGATTGCACTCTTGTATTTATTTTTTTTTGTTTGGATATGAACTTTGGAACACAGGATCAGCTTGTGTCATATGGAGATGAGATGATGGTGCTGTGCTCTGCACAGGGCAGTGGTTTTGTTCTGCTTAGAGGCTGCAGCTAATCAACTCAGTCTCTCACCTCTGATGAGGCATTTCCTTTCCTGGAGATACCAAATGTGGGCTCTCTACATTTTTGTGCTGGCAATGGGCTATTATTCCCTCTGGTGTGGGGGCCCCTCAGCTCGCAGGGGCCCGAGGAGGCTGAGCCACCCCAGAAGTATCTCCTCAGAGACGACTCCTTGGGGGGTCAAGGCACTCCCTCAGCGGGCAGAGAGCATCTCAGCAGAAGGGCAGAGCAGCTCCTTAGAGTGATTTCAGCTCTTGAGTGATTCCAGCTCTGGCT
>VZUI01043407.1:0-11610 GCA_013401135.1 Cettia cetti | reverse complement strand
TTTTGGGGGGGGTTAAATAAAAAATAGTAGGAAGTTTGATGAAGGAAGCTGAGTGTAGGTGGATAGCAGTGCAGAAGGAAGAGAAAAGGAAAGGAAGGGGGAGAGGAGAGATCTGCTGAGAGGTGGGAGAGGTGAAGGGGAGATCAGGGCAGTGCTCTCTCCTTTAACTCGGCATACAATTTGAAATGGCTATTTATAGTTAAGAAATGCTAACATATGGCACTCATATAACATATGGCACTCAAAATAGTTAAGAAATACACTTGTCTTGCAGCCAAATGCTGCTTTCATTTGTATGGGTGTAAGTGAGGATAGGATTTATTTCATACAAGAATGTTTCTCAGATTCCTCTGACTGTTAAATAAAGTAATGGGAGGGAGCTTCCCTTCTATTTTATCTTGAACCCTCTTTCATCTGTGTGCAGAAACTGAAACCCAGGGCAGAGCCAGATACATGTACCAAAAGGTTCCCCTCAACTTCCCAGTCTCTCTCTGGCTTTGAGTACATTAAGTTTTTTGCTGAGGGTTCACAGAAGTCACTGGAGAGACACTCATTGCAACAGCCATTTAGTAGGCTCACAGTATCCACAAACTTGAGATATTTTTATAGGTTTTATTTTTATTTTCTTGGTTGAACTTTGTCAAAATGTTTTTGGGTTTTTTTTTTTTGTTTGTTTGGTTTTTTGTTTGTTTTGTTTTTGTTTTTTTATTTGGAGATTAAATAATATGCTCAAAGCCATACTGCCAAAAGATATCTTGCTCCTTTCCTTGGAAAGTCTATAAATCTGTGAATTAAATGAGAGTGTAAAATCCTGATTTCTGTTTCTCATTCTGTCTCTGACTGGCCCTAGTAATCATTTGCATCTGCAGAACAGTTCTTAAATTTCTTGTTGCTTAGTTGGAATTAGAATTGTAGGTGCTATTTGAAATGGGAGACGAACTATGAGGGATGTTGCATACATATGTGGAAAAGAGTAGTTCTTTCCCTGTTCTTTAGGAGTTTGTAATATCAATAGACAAGAGACAATGAGGAGTGAATGGAAATATTATCATCCCAAGTGAAAAGCTAATTTTTTCCGTATGAATGAAGCTCTTCAACACTTTGCTACTTAAAGAAGTCCTTCCACTGGAATCTGAATACTTACAAAAACATGCAACATTTTGCAGCAATAAATGAGAAAATGATATTTATCCTGTCTAAGGAAGGGGGTTTGTTTTTCTGCTGTTGTTTTATTGAATGATGTGAGCCCAAGAGTCCTCAGCTACTGCTCTCCTGTTCAACAGAATGGTCAAAATAAGAATTACAGCTCCACATATTAGGTCTCCTGATCCTGAGTCCCGAGCTGCATGGTTTTAGACCAGAGGGGCTTCTTCAGTCTGCCTGATTAACTTTTCTTTATTCACTTAGACATGACAATGGATATTTTTTGCCTGATTCTCAGTCCTGACTCCTGCTGTTCTACAGGGGTTAGTTGAGGCTCTCAAAACATGCTTATTACTTAAGGATTTAGTTGAGGCTGCTTCCATCCCTCAATAAAAGGAACACTTTAAGTAGGCTTAAAAATGAGGAAGAAATGCAAATGTGAGACATCATACTCTGTTGTGCCAATTTCATGCTTGGCACAGATGATGAATTTGTGTACTAATAATTTCACAGGGACATTTGTGAGGTATGATAGATTAGGAATAAGTTGCAGAAGGGAACCTACTTTGCTTAGCCTGAATTTTTTTTTGTGACTTCCCACACTCATGTCTCAAGTGATACCTTTGCTATGTCAACAGGAAGCAAAGCATCATCATCTTCATCAATAATAATAATAACAATAATAATAACAACAATAACAACCATAATAATAACAGCAATAATAATAACAATAATAAATAACCCTCCTCATTCAACTAGCCAGTGGAGTACTTAAAGTGCTATTCGAAGTGTTATGTAATTTGGTTTACAAGCTCAGTTTTAGGAATTGTTATGCACTGTTGTGTAAAACCTAGGTCTGCTCTTTTCAAAATAAATGGACACATGAAACAGAGTTCCAATAATGATGGAGGTATCAGGAAAATAATGTCTCCTTTCTAATACATTTTCCTGCACAAAAGTATGTCATGAGAAAAAGTTGGGGGTCTGTGTTCTTGTTTTACAGTCAGTCTTGGTTGTAAACAACTGAAATTATAGTCTTCATTTCCCTCTTGTACTAGGTTTAAGCACACTATAAACAAGTACCAGTGTGTATTACACATCCTATCATTTTGGTTGAGATGAATGAAGAAACACTATGGTAAATCCATAACTAAAAGCATATTTAGTTTGGTACTGAACTCATATAAACCATGAGGACAATTGCCTAAGTGCAAGCCATTCCTTCAGATTCATAAATCAAACATAACAGTCTGAAACATGAGCACACCGTGTATTATCTCCCTCAAATCTGCCATATCTTGTGAGAGTTCTGAATTTTATTGAAGTCTGCTATCCTTTCAGAGTATGTGAACTTCTTGCCTCTATGGGACAGTAATGTATTATACAACCCAATTAGATTTATATCACTATCACTCCCTATCATTCTACTTCTGAACTTTTAGTGCTTCCTCCGCCTGCATATCCTTTTTTACCTTTGTAGTTTTCACGGAGATTTCCAGAGTGTGAGCCTACACACCACGAGATGACCTGAAAAGCCATGCCATACAAAGTGCTTAGTGATGTGCATCTTAGTCATCAGCCTAACTAAAAGTTACTTGCGCCAATTGTTTGCAGGTACCCCAAGATGCTCTTTTGCTTACTGCAATTTCTCATTTAGAGCTCTTAGTCATTTCTTAGTCAGACCAACCCCAAGAGAAAAACTCTCCCTCATATTTCTCATCTTTTTATATTTTTCCTTCTTTTTTTGTGTGTGTGTTTTTTGTTTCTATTGTTGGTTTTTTAATGCAACTTCCAGAGTAAGCAGATTTCATGAATGCACCTTGCAGCTTTGTATTAGCCAGAATGCTCCAATAAGACATGTCATGTTCCTTGCTCTCTCTAGCCTTGGAGCAGGTGGGGAGAGCTAAAACATCTATTTTCAGTGTCAGCTTCTAGACAAAGAAAATGAACACTATTGAATTCTTCTGCTAGGGAATTAGAAATTAATCTCTTTTGTTTATGAAAATCCTTAGAGAAAAGAGAGGAAAATGAATCTGTGATTAGCAACTGATTGCTTCTTTTTCTATTGAAAACCTTCTTTTAAAGCAACTATTTCAGTAATATTAACATGCCTTCATTTCAAGACATGCAGCTCATCAAGCTTTTGATATCTTTTCTCCCCAGTACACAGACTACTTTTGCTGCAGGTCACCTTTCCCTTGCTCTATTCTCAGCTTTGCGACAGCTGGTGCCCTGCTTGCCTCTCTCTGTGACATAGCCAGGCACTAATAGATCTGTCACCAGGTCATTACTACCTTCTCCATCACCACTGCCTGTCTCCCCTTGCAGTTTTCCTCCTCTGAGTCTGTTGTATCAATTACATTAAAGAAACTGGAAATAAATGTGTGCCCACTCCAGAGCCTTAAGCCTACACCACAGGGAGACTTTTCCTTTCTGGAAGAGGAAAGAATCAGAATAGCCTCTCCCATGAATATCCCACAGTCTTTATGTAACTTTTCTAAAATTAAATTCATCCATGTTATGTCTATTCATTTCCAATGTTTTCCTGATCACAAAATGTGATTCTTCCAGTGAAGACAACTGGTTTATATTCCCTTGTGAGTGAAGTGGAAACTTGTTAATGAAAATGTCATCACAGCAAATGCTTTTAATTCTCTCAGAACCACAGGCAGCAGTATGTATAGCACTCACTTGCCAGTTGCCTGTATGCCTGTCCATTGCAGCTACTGCTAGTTCTGGGGCAACTGTGTGGTTCCCTCTCTACAGATGCTAGCAGATGTTTTGGCTTTTCAAGGAAGTGTATTAATTGGCTAAATTTTGACCTGAAGGAAACTGTTTTCGAAATGGTACCCAGCCAAAACCCTGGCTGCTCCTTATACCTGAGAGTAACTCCTTGCATTTCCACAGGTGACATATAAAATAGAACATCTTAATTAGCAGTGCTTCTCTGTCTACACATCCTACTGAAGTTATGTAAATACTTAGATATATTCCTACCCTTAAGCATTTGGGTCTACACAGCATACTTACAAATATCTGTATGACTCATCTCTGGGCCTGAAACACTGTTCATCAAAACTTAAAAGCACCCAACAAAGACAAAGCCACACTTATCTCAGTCCCAGTGCCAGAGGAGATAGATTAATGCATAAAAGGTAGACACCAATTTTGTCATAAGAGCAGCATACATACATAATTCCATAGCATGTATAGATGCCGTATCTACCTGGTTTAGTGTGTGTGTGCCTGCTTATTTGTGTATCTACCCATGTAATTTCTCTTCAGATAGCAGTCTGCTGGCCATAAGACAGTGCTTTGACTGGCCTGGGAACAGAAAGAGAGAAGAAAAGTGAAAGAGGGTTCTTTACAAAAAATCACCCCCCCACCAAAAAACAAACAAACAAACCAACCCCAAAACCCACCCAAAAACCAAAAAACCACCCCCCAACAAATAAACACCAAAACAAACTAACAAAAAACCCAAAACAACAAAACAAAAAATCAAAACAACCAAGTAGAGCTCTAAGCAATAAATAGAAGTACTATACCAATATTTTTGTGCTCAGTAGGCTGTTGGAGGTACAACTGCCAGATTTTCACCTCATCATTTAGGTATTCTGCTGTTCAAATCTTTTCCCAAGGCAGGTACCTTGTATTTACCACCAGATTAACCCTCATCCTCCTGGTATGATATGCTGGCTTTTTTTTCTGGCAAACACAGTTTGAGTTATTTTTCAATAATTCACACCTCATTTTATACCCTCCTATAGATTGGTACCTTTTCAGTCCAGCTACTATTTTTAGTAAAAAATGTTTTCCCTTATGGAGCCAAGGAGATGTGAAGCAACAGTATTTGCTAAAAATTCCATATGTCTTTTTTTCCCCTCCTGAATTTTAGCAACTTTTTTTCATGTGCCTTAATATAATCTTCCTAAACACATATTCCTCCCTGTCACCATTCTCCTGATAACTAGTATAATCAGTGTCTTAGAAGACCTGTTAAGGTACAGAGCAGTACTGGTTCTGAGAAGGTGAACAAACAAGGGCTTCAACGCAGTCAAAAAAACTGGCAAAACCACCTTCAGTGGGTTGACCAAAGCTGGGTACTTTGTGTTGCATGGCAGAAAGCCTGACAGCACTAGTTACATAGGATTGCAATTAAATCATCTTTTATTCTCTTTGTTTTCAAGTGGTTTAGCAGCTGCAGCAGCAGTCCACTTTAGCTTTGTATCATTCACCAAGGGCATGGACCTGAAAGCATTGTTCCAAGGTAAATGTGATGCCATATCCTTAAGTTAAGGATAGAGAAGTGCATTAACTACTGAAGCCCTACTGAGAGTGTTTTAAGTACTTTTCATGACTATGCTGAATATATTTAGTGGCTGAAAAAGTGCTGGGTTTTGTTTTGTTGTGGGTTTTTTTTGTTGTTTTTGTTTTTTTTTTTTTTTTTTTTTTTGTTTTGTTTTGTTTTGTTTTTTGAGACTGCTTTTATTTTATCAACTCTACCTGTTGTTTTGGAAGGACAATACAAGTTTATGTATAGGTAGAAATGTTAACAGAATTGTGGACACTAGAACCTATATTTACAGATTTTCTTTCCCTTTTGACTGGATTAAGACCCATGACAAATGTGTGTGCTGTTGATATATGGCAAATAGAAAAGCAAAGCTCTACATGCAGTATATGCTACTGGTGAATGTAATTACAATGTACATTACCAAGAGTAATCTGAGCACAATAATAACAGGAAAATTAGTTAGATTAAATATGTAGGAAAAACATACAGAAGGTGAAATTGCTCTATATAGTTTAAAAGTCTGCATCATCCCACATTTTAGCCAAGCTGCTTGTTTTCAAATCCAGAGAGATTAAATTCTTAGTATAACATATTTAATAAGCAAATTTTGACTGTTTCTTCTCTGGACTATTTGAGCACCTTCTAGACAATAACAGATCAATCTCAACTATCTTTGAGAAATTTTTAAAAACACCTTCTTTTCTGTATATCATCAGGGATGTCTTAGTCCTCAGACCTGCAAGGGTTTAACTGTGCTTCTGAGTGCCATGAGCTAAAATCATCAGGGGACCTCTGATTTTTAATCACCTTGGTACTCTTGACTCAACCTAGATTTAGGAGTCAAGGCTGTTTGCACTGCTAGTGGGAGCAATCTTCAAAGTAGGATTCACAACAGCTATCTTCAATGATACAGCAGTAAATTAAAAGGAACATATTTATGTATTTTGTGACTGGAAGTGGGCTGATATTCATGTATGAGGGGAGTAGGTAAACTAAGTTTGCATGCATTTTTTCCTAGGTAAAAGTGAAGCTGAAAGCTAACTGACTGGGGATTATGTGAATTCTCCCTCTTCAGGCTTTAATTGGGGGCTTTAATTATAGTTTGTAATAAGGTATCGCCTTCCCTTTGGTTTTGAAGACATCTTAAGATCTTTTGGTGTTGGATACTGGCAAAGATCAGAATACAGCCTCCTATGAATGTATGGAGTCTCCATTCCTTTATCAAGGTGGAAAGATAACTTGAGTCTTCCCTATGCCTGTTAGTTTCTTACTAGTTTTTTATGTACAAAATACAGTACTAGCAGCAAGAATATTTTAAGAAATAAGGGAGTCCAAGGCAGGACTCAGGCTTGTAAGTCAAGAACCTACATCATGTGAAGTCAGAAAAATTATTAAAAAATGCTCCCATTCTTTAACATTTCCCACTGATTAGCATACTGGTAGCTTTTGCTGACCATGGCTAGACCTTTTCCCAGCACTGACCTCCCCAAAGTGAACAAAGGACTTTTAAATTAAAAAAATCAACTCACCAAAACAAAAAAATCAACCACAAATTTTGTTGAACCAAATGCCTTTTTTTTTTTTTTTATTAGAAAGAGAATAAAGTAGTGATATCAGAATAGAAATTTTTAGAAGTTTATGCACCTCTCCTCTGAACAATGTCTCACCAGGTTGGTTGTTGCTTCTAGCCAATATGGCAATTTTCCTAGTAGCAGCAAGTGTTAGGTGGTCACAAGAAGGTGCACACTCTGACCCATCTATCTCTTTTATCCTAGAGACCTATGCCATTTGAGAGATTCTTACTTGCTAATGCACCTTGCAGGCTCAGTACCTGTCCGGGTAGGTCTTTACACTCCCCTTCATAAAGGCAAATGTAACAAATAGCTGTCACAGCTATTTTTTGTGGCTTTTTTTCTTACCATATGGCTTATGGTAAATTCCACCCTAAGACAATCCTAAGATGGAGATACCATCCATAAAATAGGAAGTTCAGGCAACTAACTGACAGCTGCTGTTTGAATGGATCATAATGGTCAGGTGCCTAAAATTAAGCTTCAGCTGTGCTCAGCGCAGGGTTGTGCACTTAGAGCTGGGGGACTAATCTAGAGCAAACCTAGAACATGACATTTCCATTTTTCTTAGGACCAAGAAAAGATTTTCCACAGAAGGCCTGCCCTCCATTTCGAATTCAGCTTAGATACAAGCATTATTTTTACTGGAGAAGGTTACTAAAAACAGGTGTGCTTTGAAACAAACTACATAAAAGAAATACAAGTATCAAAATGTAAGAAAAAGTTGCAGAACTTTAACTAAGCTGGGTTTTTTTTTTTTTTTGTCAAAGAAAAAGAGGTTAAAGGGTGGTAGGAGAGAGCAGGATAACAGGAACTTGATTTTTCTCAAGTGTAGGAATATTGAGAAGTTGTATACCATAATTCTGATAGCACCTGTGCGTTCGATTTTGAAAGAGAGCAAGCTCAGTTTAGAATAGCTGCTTGTAAGAAAATCTTTAGGTTCTTCTAAAAAGTTCAACTATAACTAGGATATTTGATAGAACATATTTGGGCTAGCCGAAAATGCTTTCCCATGAGAAGAAAAATCCCCCCATTTTCAGTCTTATTTGACAGTGTCTAGTGCCTTTTCTTTCCCTTTTTCTGTGAGCAGAGTTAAAGCAAGTATGTGTGTGTGGAAGCAGGACAGGAAGAAGGGATCCTGTTTCAAAGGGAAAGGAAGTGTCTCTGTGGTGTGAAGTACAAGAGAGGGTATTATCCCACTAATAGTAACCATATTCCTGGTACTGAGGTTAATATTACAATTTTTACACTGCCATCTCAGTGACTACTGCCCCCTGCAAGGGTCAGTGCAAAGACAGGCACGTGATGGGTTAGAGCTGTGGTGGTCCATTCACGCAACATGCTACTAAGGGCCCTGGGTTTCCTGTGCTATGTTCTTCACCACCTAGCTGTGGCAGAGAGTTAAACAGGAAGTTAGAGTGTGGGTGTGTAGTTGGCAGCCTAAGGAAGAATTTTAATGAGAAAAAATCCCATTCCTCCTTCTCTTCCTCTCATTTTTCCCTTTTTAGGAGGAAATTACAAGTACCTTTGTTAGGGGGCAGCTGGGAAAAGAAGTTTCTTCATTTATCAGAGTCTTTGCTACTTCTCCAGTGTTTTTTCTTATCATGCACTCAAACTGTACCCTTGCTCGATTCCCAGCAACACAGGAGTGCTTCTGCAGTCCTGCCACTCCAAGGGTAAGGCCATCAACCACCATCATCCAAACCCTATCTCTCCTTCAGATTGCAACACTGCTTTTAAACTCACTGTCACATTCCTTCTTCCTCCCTCTCTCCCCATGGAAACATTCCCTAGGTTGGAAAGTGGCCATGAATTGCCCCCCCACCAGAATCTTGTATCTCTTGTTTTAAACCAGCATGCTCTAGGAGCTCTGGCATTTCCAGATATTCCCTTGTGGCAGTAAATGGTACTTTACACTGTAGCTCAGGAAGCTTTCTTTCTTTTCCTGTGTAGTTGAGAGTGTTATTGATAAGACTCAGTTCTCTAATGTTGCAGGACCATCTGTTACTGGAAGAGGAAAATACTTTGCATTTTTGGAGATAATTTGTTCTATGAGAAAAGGCAACTACTGAAATGCATTGATAGCTCAGTCCTGGAAAAGTGACTTTAATGATAAACTCTATTACAACATTTAGTATTAAATGGTGCTAAATGCCATTATAGTGAGAGTCACAATAACAAGGTCCAGAACTGAGTAGGCAGGGGTGACTTTTTTTTTTTTTAATTTGGTGAGCTTTCCAGTAGCAAAAGGTCACTTGAGAACATGTATTTAGTGGATTAGAGAAGCCTTTTAGGCTTGTCAAATGAAGAGGGAAAAACTCGTACAGGGTTGGTAAATGTTTAACTTCAATGGCGACTCCTCTTTTCCTACAGATGCTTGTGCAGTGTTTAGGTTTTCTGTCAATTCCTGTCACTGATGGAAAAAGTCCACACCAAAGAGCTACACTGAGGAAGGTGCTGAATTGAGGGAGGAACTGGCAAATTAAGCAAGAATGGCAAGTGAAGATGACTTGTTCAAGTGAATTTGTTTTTGAATAAAAGAAGAACTGAGGCTCCCAGTCTCTTAAAGAGCTGTATTTGTTAAACCAGCAATTTCCAAATGCAGCCACTGGGGACTTGATGTGCAACCACCATGTAAAAGCTCACTTTTTATAACTCCGCTATGTGTCTGGCAACCGTGACCACTGTGAACTTGCTGTGGCTACATGTGTGACCACAGCACAAATTAATCTGAGAGCTCTTGAGTCAAGGGTTTTTTCCTACCACTCCTTTGAAACTGTTGTAGTCTATCACATGCTGATGTGATCAAAGGTATTTTAAAACACTATTGCTAAACAGCAATTCTTGAAAGTTCAAAATTACACTGTAACAGACCATATTGTAGCCTGATCTATTGTCATCTCTAGGGTTATACTTGGAAATTGCCTGAAGTAACAGGTGGTTAAAGCCAATATTGTAGGGACTCACTTTTAGCTGCTGTTCCTAAAGCTTTTTGTTTAAATAGCTGGCAGGAGAGGTTTTCTGTGAGTAAATGGAGCATTTATACATGCCTTTGGGTTACAGGCTTGAATTTCCATGGCTAGTCCAAAGGAAAATACTGACAGCTGAGCTGTAAATACTGGAAATATGACATCTATAATAGGCATATTGATGCAGTCTTAGCTGTGGTAAGCAGCAAGGAGGGAGCTGTATTAGCACAGTCTACAGGAATAGGAGCCAATGAGAATTAAACTTTCCTGTTTAAAATCTTCTAATAAGTAAATTCCTGAAGATTCTATTTTCCAACTTATCTTTAATGTTATTAACAGAAGTTCTTTGTGATAGTGCTGGAAGATAAAACACAGAGGCACATCCAATATTAAAAGTTATTCTATTGCTTTGATCTGTCATTGAAAAATAAAGCTTTGGGGTAGGTTGGGTATTCTGCTTAAGGTGAGGCCTATGGTACCTGCCAGTTCTGTGAAGGTCCTACAGGCAAGGATTGTTCAAACCCTGTTACCAAGAGCATTGTTGTGTATTCTAGTGTCTTTTTCCATTTTTGGATTTTAACATTTTTCAGAACACTGTAATTATTATACAACATCAAGCCACATTAGTACTATGTTGTCTTTGATAGGACCCGTACCCCTTTTACAAGAAGATGTAAGAAACCACACAGATAATGTCACAGGTAACCAATAAAATAAAATAGTGGGTTTTCTTCATCCCAACTGGAGCAGGCCAAGAAAATAATACTCCCATATGAGTGGCTAAGAAGAGGGCTTAGTTGAGTGTGTGCACACACAACTATTAATATTGAGTTTCTTTTTTCTTGAATCAAAGTTGAAATTTTGCTTTCTCTTATTGATTTAAAATCTCTTAGTTGTGTTTTCTAAACAGAGAAGGCTTCCATAACAGCCTTCCACATATCCAGTGTGTAAGGGCCCTTGTGTAAATGGTAGTGAGATAATTCAAGGCTGAGGTGCTTACTAGTAAGGGAAAGAAGAATAAGCTGTAACACATCTCTAAAGTGTTGATAGTGTTCACGAGGGTGGTTACTAAAGATAAGTTGACTAGAGATAATTTGGTTTTGTGTCCATAATCTCTATCAGGATAATACTAGCAAAAGTGCATATAGTGCTAGTGTCCTCAGGATTTGACAGTGAGCATATGCTATAGTGTCTTTTCCTAAATGAATCCTGAGAATTACCATGTCTAAGACTTGGTGCTGTTTGGACCTGGGTGACTAAAGCAGCCTCTCCTGTCCTTATTTGTCCCCATGTACAGCATGAATATACACATTTACATAGGCTCTAACTGTATGCTCACAGGCCACTTGATTCCTCCAACATCTCTGCTTTGTTTAGTGCAAGTGATTATTGTGGCAAATTATGTGACACTGGAAATATGATAAAAGGAAGTGTGCAGCATTTAAGGGTGTGTAAGAGGCTACATTTCAGTATTCTTGTAAAATGCGAGTGTAGAATTCCCAGTTATGGTGTAAGCAATTGTTCTGGTTTAGAGACAGGTATGTGCCAGGGGAAACTGGAGTTTTCCCTGGAATGGAGAATGTAACCCCCCCCCCCTTCCCTCCAAATTACTATAATTTTGCAATTAAGG
>VZUI01043406.1:0-35747 GCA_013401135.1 Cettia cetti | reverse complement strand
CCCTTTCCCTTTCCCTTTCCCTTTCCCTTTCCCTTTCCCTTTCCCTTTCCCTTTCCCTTTCCCTTTCCCTTTCCCGTCTGTTCCAGAAATAACTTTAGGTATTCCATTCTTAAATCACCTAATAGGTTGATTTTCCATCTTCCATTCATGGTGCAGAGACCTGGAAAAGTTGGCTGTTTAAATCACCTTGTATACCTAGTTTATAACAAGACCTATATTTGGAGGCCTGCTCACTATAGGTTCCAATGCTCACTTGAAGCACTTATTTCACTCATGAAACACTTTAAAGCATCATAAAGAATTTTTTTTCTTTTAAATTTAGAAAGTTCAAATTTAAACAGTTATTAAAAAACTATTTACGCAGTCTCCTGTTCCCAAATTGAAATAGAGGAGGACGCTGTTATGTGAAAACCAGAGAGTGAAAGGATAAATTAGATTTCTGAAAGACCTTTCACTTTATTAGTCCTGTATGTTTTTAGTAACACAGGTATATATTTTTTACGATGTCATTTTTATCTTAACAATTCTCCTTTAATCTATTCAGTTCTGTCTCTCCAGCCTTGGCCTTTTTCCTCCCACTCTGAGGTTTCATAATGCTTTTTCAGCCATTATCTTTTCACCTAAATAATCCCTCATTTTCCGATTCTCAGGAGCAATGTCTCAGCTGAAAGCCTAATCCTGGCTACTGCCTATAATGGCTCCCCAGGATAAGTAATCATCTGAGCTATTTGACATTCACTTATGTTGGCCTTACTAGGACAGTAGAGGGGTAGCATTTTGTGCTTTTTAACTTTACCAGCTGTGTCTTCTTACACAAAATCCTGCAGTCTTGTTTGGCATAAGATCAGAATCTTTAAAAATCTTTTGGTTGATAAGCCAAAAATATCATTAAACAGGAAAGAACTATTCACCACTGTCTTCCTACTCAGGACACAAGAACTGGGTATTTTATTAATCAATGTGTGTTGTCTTCCACTGGTGGGTGGTCAGGCATGGTACCTACTTCAGCTTACTCTCAAAGCATCATCCATACAGAGCATATTGGCAAAGATCCAGTAACCTTTTATCCTTTAATGCAGAACTCCACATGAGTGCTTCAGTAACCACAATAACAATAACTTCTACAAATTAAACTTATCCTTCTCCAAAATCTTTCCACAACTTTTTTCTTCACTGTTCTTTATGGATACCTTCATGCATGTCATTTTTTTCCTGTGTTTTCCATGCAGAAACCCAAGAATTTCCAACACTTCATCTATAGTATTTGTTTGCTATACCCTGACAACCATCCTATGATTATTTGTTGCCACAATACCAGCTCTGCAATTTGTATGTACTTCAGGATCTCTGCTCAGAATCACAGAGGGGGAACAAAACCAGTCTGTGTGTGGTTCTACCTGTAATATGTCAAAACAGTTAGGTTTCCTTATGCTCCAAAATATGAGGGCAAAAAAATATTATTTATATGATTCTTTGGTGAATGTCTGTTTGCAGAAAAGGAACTACCCACTTAGAAACAGGAATTCATTCTATCTGTCACTTGTTTTAATCCTCTTCCTTTTCCTGGTTAAGAAGGTTAATCTTTTCAATAAGGCCTTTTCCTCAGAAGGGAAAGAAACACCACTCTGGTAGGTTTAAGTGATCTGTTGTAGCCTCTGGAAGCTGAAACAAGTACCCTGAAGTTATTTGTCAGACACAGAGACTGCAGATTTCTGAACACACATATTTGAAAACTATAATATTCCAGTGAAATCAGAAGGAACTAATGAGCATCCATGACTGGGAGAAAAGTAACATGTTTTTAAATGTAAAGTATCAAGTAGTTCCGTCAACTCTTACTGCATGTCTTGAAATATGCTGTAGAAGGAAATCTACAGGAATCTATATATCAAACCATCACTATATATTAGAAATTCTCTGCTTAGCTGAGGATTTGAAGCCATTCATTAGTATTTACTAACATATAATTGCTAGTCAAAGTACCAGTTAAAATCCGGACTTCGTTAATCTCACTGATTTTATATGCCTGATAAGAATCCTGGAAAGCTTTTTCAAAGGGTAACTTTGCCACTAAAACTTGGATGTACTTAGATTATTTCCTAGGACTTGACACCAACCAGTTGTAGAAAAGCAGAAATACTAATGGTGAAAAGAAAGGTAAAGCAACTGTCTCTCCACATTGTGGTGCCCAGGAATGCAGAGTGGCAGCACTGCAGAGGCTGAGGCCAGCTCTCTGAAAGCTGAAGCATTACAGATGGACCTTAGGGGTCCCAGGGGCTGCCCAGGTCAGAGGGTCCTGCAGCCCAGAGCCCCCCAGAGGACAGCACCCAGCAGGAATGCAATGCAGTGGCTGAGCCTGGCGGTGGCAGGTGTAAGCAAGTTGGTGCTTGTCTATTGCAGACAGAAGACCCCAGGATCAAAGTGGCATGGAACCATCTGCAGCCCTGTGCAGAAGAGAAGTAAGAGCTCTGCTGGGCTGGGGAAGCCCCCAGAGCCACTTGCCAAGCCAGCCCCCATTACTGACATGCCCCTGCTCTGTGCAGGCATGTGGAGAACTTGGGGTGGAAGCACTCCCTGCACGGTGAGCTGCTGGCCAGCAGGACAGGGCTGCAGGCTCAGAGGAAGAGTTGCTCACAGGAAGTGAAACAGGAGAGATGCCTCTTATACTTGCCAAATTCTCTGCATCACCCAGGCAAGGGCAGGGATGATCTCACAGTATTGCTGTATCCTTGTCCCAAAAATGCCAAGGGCCAAGAGTGTTTAAATGTCCCCAATGGAGAATTTGTCTCCAGAATGAAGTGATGACTGGGCAAAAGTAAGTGTAGGTGCATACACTATTGTGTAATACTGTGTACTCAATGCTGCTCGTAGCAGGTTGGCTAGGCAGGTAGACTGTGCCTGGGAAATGCTCACGGCTGGAGCTGAACTCACAGCTCAAGAGCCGTGACTGGAAGATGCAGAGATTGCTGATGTTGTCAGCTGTCAGAAAAGGTTTGTATGGCAGCAAGGGGCCCTGCAAGGGAACTCTTCTCTACCTACGGTATAGCACTCAAGTCTTCTTTCCTCTGCTAAAGATAGCAGAGATGCCAGTTTAATTCTCTTTTCCCTGTCTTGATTTATTCAATTTAGTAAATAGATGGGCTGTTCTCTTTTCTCTGTGAAGATTATGCCAGCTTTGACCTATTATATATTTTATGAGACGATATCTGTCTTTAATGGGTACAATGAATTTTATTCTGGCTTGGTCTGATTTACCCAGGTGATTTATGTGGTTATGATACAGTATCTAATTGATGGATCTGACAGGAAATCTGTCCCATTGGGATGAACATGGGCTGCCTGATTGACACAGGTGAAAATCTGGGTTAGGACCAGATGTATTTCTAGGCAGTGAAGCACTCAAAATTCTCTGATCCATTAGTATCCCTTAGCTCAACACCAGTATATTTACAGTAAAGCACTGAATGGAATGGATATTTTTCACAATCTTTTCTATAACAAAATTGCAAGCCAAGACCATTATTACGGGAGTCAATTCATAACAAATTAATATAACCCAACTCTATAAAATAAGGCTTAGGGCTTGAAGTCTCATCTAAATAACCCTCTCAAGTACTTTCACTCATACAGTCTACTCAAAGTTACCATTTAAATATTAATTATTCCTCAGCTTTTTCAACCCTCCACAGTCTGGTGATACCCAGAAACTATGAAAAGAATTTGGGTCTGTAGTGATACTGGTTCCAGCAAAGACAAAATAATTTTTTTAACAACATCTGAACATCTTCCTTATTATTAGAATCTTCCAAACTGGAAATAAAAAATTCAGGGGTTTGATTGTGAAGTCCTATGCATAGGGGATAGGTTTCAAAAGTCTTTCTTTTAAGACAACTTTCAAGCAGGGTTGCTCATGTTTTTAAACATAAGTTTTCATTAAAGCTCTCTTTTCTTGTCTGCTTTCTTTTAAGGCTTGCTGAACTATTTGAAGGTGTTTATCTCACCCCCTATGTTCAGAAAATTAAACAGCTTGCAACCAGTTTTTAGATTTCAAAATTCATTCAGTAGAGAAAAGACTGCATTCTATAAAGAGCAGAGAAGGTATACACGATCCATTTTCTCCTGTTGGCCGTGACACTTGCAGGAGCAGCACTTTTCTTTCCATCTTTACACAATACCTATAGTTTTATTATGTCACAGATAGTTTTCAGGTTACTAGTTTCTAGTGATTTGTGGGAAATTCATTGTCCTGGTATAGAAACTAATGTGGGACTTGCTGAGAATAGAATTCTTTTGCTATTTCCATTTCACTTCATATGTTTTATTGCTAATGACCAATAATTACTGAATACTGTCTCATGTCCTCCAATTCAGTTTGGAGGAAATCTCTGGAGGCCTTAAGGTACTGACAGTATTTCTCTGGGTAACCTGTTGCTGTGTCTCATCACCCTCATGGAAAAAAAAATCTTCCTTGTGTCCAATCTAAATCTAGCCCTATCAGTTTTAAATTGTTGCCTTTTGTTCTCCCGCTACAAGCCTCAGTAAAAAGTGTCTGTCTTCCTTGTAACTCCCTTTATGTTTTGAAAAGCCATGATAAAGTGTCCTCAGAGCCTTCTGCTCTTCAGGTTGAATGCAATTATTTAGCACAATTTTCAAGACAACTGGAAGCAGTAGGATCCAAGCAGAACAGGGAATTCAGGTTAAATTTTAAGTATACAGACTTGAAGTAATGCTCCAGGGGGCAAAGTCCGTGTATGGATACACTTTAAACAAGACTGGATAACAATGTTTTCTAAAGACATTAAAGAGAGTGTAACCACCAGAAACCTTTGCTATAGTCCAAATTTTGTAAATTAACAAAGAATGCATTGTTTAAGGAAAAGGAAACTGTTCTAAATCAGCTGCTCAAGAAATGGACTAGAATAAAAAACGTTTGCTTATTATTCCAAAAAACCATAAAAACCTTTCAAAACAAACTTTAAAATAACTTTTAAAATAAACTCTTATACAAAGTGATGATCCAAAGCAGAGTAGGAACACTGTTTCATACTATAGAGAGAAGAAAAAGCAGCCTGGGATCTAAATTACAGGTCAATGAAGAACTAACTGCCATGCTTAATATTGTCCCAGTTTCTTTAAGTGAATTTTAACAACCAGCTTGCATAGACAGAGAGGCTGGCTGTTGCTTGTTCATTATGCTTTAATATGATAGAAGAAGAAAACCTAGAGTGCATCAGTATTCACATGAACCCTCTAGTAGAGAGAAAAAAGGAGCTCTCAAAATCCTGGCATGTTTGGAGAACTGACCCTAGAGAAAAGCATTACTTCTACTCAACTGGCCTATAGAGTCTGATATACCAGATACAGAATACTGAATGTTGATGAAAACAACTGAGTAAATGGGAATCCCTACGTCTCCATCAAGATATTTTTCTTAAAAATCAGTGCTGCTTTATCTTCACACACCTTAGTAACTAGAAGGTATTTCTAAAGTACTGAGAAATTAGAGATTTCCCACTGGGGAAAAATCTGATGTATAAATACAGAACCTAAATTTTCCTACTTATTTTTCAAAAATGTCCATGTGTGACTGAGGAACATAAAGAGTTACTTTCTAATTAAAAAAAAAAAAAAAAAGCAATGGTACATTCAGTGGAATTGAAATGCAGCAAATGCCAAATAAAACAAACAATAAAATATTTTAGTTTTTGTCACACTGCATAGTTAAGCTATAGTACTAAGTACCACCAGAAATCACTGATGCCAACAGCTTAAGACTCTAAGGTGGACCTCATGTTTATGTGAAAACTTGCAACATTCACAATTATATTAGGTAGAAAAAACCCACAAGCCAGCTATAAAACTTTATAAGCCTTTGTGCATCAGCAAACAAGCAAATCTTTAACTGCTGAGAATTAGGAAGAAGCCTTCCATGTGGACAAAATATTCCATAATTGCCCACCTTGGGGTTTCTTGCATTGCTCTCTGAAGCATCCAGTGCTGGCTTAAAGAAAATGAAATGCATGGATGACAGGCCTGACTCATAATGGTAATTCTTACTCTAGAATATAATGTAACTCTATTTACTTTTTGAAATCATTATAAATTTACAACACAGAAATCTATATCACAGATGCTTTACTTGTAAAAATTAAGGGCTACTGGTTAATCTCATCTCTTCATGTCAGCATTACTCCTGTGTAGATCAGCTATCTCTTTGGTCAGGTTTAATTACCTTACCAGTACCATCCAGTACTGTCAATCTCAGCAGCTTAATGCTATTTTGTAGCCCAGCACTATGGCATTGCCCCAGCTAAAGGGCTTTTGTTTGAAAGACCACAGACTTTATAAGTTTGGAAGCCCTGAGTGTTACATCATGTTTGGTTGGCTTTGTTTGAACTCTTCCTGTCCTCCCTGTGCTTTGCTTTACTTGGTTTTGCTGTAACAGCAACAGGCTTGGCACTGGAGACCACTTGGCTGTAAGCAGCTCACCAATGCTTAAAGAAGTTAAAGAAATGCAGATCTAGAAACTGACAAAACTGGTGTTAGGGCTTACAGACAAAAGAAATAGTATCTACATCACATAAAGTATCATATATAGTAAATTCAAGTATATTGTGAAGCAGCAAAACAGTGAAGAGTGAGCAAAAATATAAAAGTGTGTCAACAAACAGAAATGACCCCTAAACAGAGCCTGAGCAGTGGAAGAAGAAGACATGAACACAAATTTTCTCCAGTAAAGGACACCACATAATGCTGACTCACCATAGCCTTGCCCATCATATATCAGAAAGAAACCAGTGAGGCTGGAACTCAAAGGAGAAGGGTGAGCATAACAGCAGGAAAAAGGACCAGAAAATAAGTGTGCATATAAAAATTGTAACTGTATTCTCCGACCTGGTCTCTCTTTCCATAGGAATGAACTATGACTCTTTGATTAGATGGTCAAGATTTCCTTCAATAAGTAGTTTTATATATAAAACATTAACAATTTATTATGCATTTATGTGAGGATATAACAGGAAACATTTACAGATTTTTACTCTTGCTGTTCTCTGGAGGCATAAAAATAAACCTTCCTTATGGCATTTCCTGAATGTTTATGAGAGTTGAACTGACAAGACATTGGCAAAACTGACAAATCTTACTGTAGGTATCTCTCTCACCTAACGGTGCGTTCTTTTACTTCAGAATTCAAAAACTGGGATTATTAGCAATGCTTTCCACTTAGCTGTATTTATAATTTCTTGCAGCTTTTTTCCCCAAGGCTATGAGTTCCATACTTTTCTTAATCTTAAAAATGTTATTCTCCTGCACTGCCTCGACATTAAGAAATCTTAGAAATAGTTCACTTTATTTACTCACAGTCTCAAAAACAGTGAAAGTAACATTTTACTAAATGAAATGCATCCTGAAAAGAAGGCCCTTTGCTGAAAAGTCAGAATGTTTAATGGAGAAGAAGAGCATTGGAAAGAAAAACATGGAAAGCAAAAAGTTCAATAAAAAAAAAAAATACACTGCAGGAGGTGTAAAAGCAGTTTCAAGTTAGGCCGAGCAAATGCTTTTCTGGGAAATCAGAATCTTCCCCTCTTTGATACAGAATATTTGGGCACTATCAGGCGAGTCACTCAAACCAAGCACCTACTACATGCTCTTTCCTTCAGTCCTTGAGTGCCTGCCTTACTATTCCAGGTCTACTCAGGTCAACAGCTGAGCATTTCCAGCTGGAGCTGAATTGTGCTTCGAACACATAATAGGCTATACAATGCAGAGAGCTCTTAAAAACTATGCCACAGACACATGATGGTGTACAGCTACAGGCATGCAATGCTCTTCACCTCAATGTCTGTGAACAAGCTTTCCCTCAGTCAACTGGAAGTAATAATGAAAACTCTTCACATTATGATACTAAATGAATTACCATTTACAATGCAGTTATGTTTGTAATGTTTACAAAGGGAGGGGTAAAAATCTCAGCTCTTCATAGCTTGGGGTTGCTTATAAGCCCTGTAGAGCACACCGAATAACAGAACAAAAATAAAGTATTGGGTATTTTTCCGGCAAGTGAGTATGATTCATGCTAAAATATATGGAGATCTTATGGCAAGGAAATAAGGTAAGCAAGTTGAAGCAGCAATATTTCATAAGTGGAAAATTAAATTTTAATTATAAACTACAAAAACTTTTTAAACTCTGGAATATCTTTAATATCTTGCATTTTTAAAGTAAGTTGAAAAGAAGAAAATTCTGCGTGCAAAATCAGCTGACATCTCTGGGGTTGAGCTTGTCAGTCACCACACATATCTCAAGCATTATGAGCTTGTGGAAAAAGTAGTGTCAGCGTCTTCCTATCTTCTGTGCAGGCCTGCTAATTGCTTCCGGTCAAGTGTTTCACAGAGATTTTACAGGACTGTCCCCAATGCTTGTATTCTGGTTTGTTTGTTTGTTTAATAAACCAAAACAACAACAACAACAAACTACCAAACAACTCTTTAGGCATATGGCCAACATCCTACTAGAATCAGACTAGATCTTCCTCTCACAGCTGTTTCCTTCTATCAGATTGTTTCTTACCAAACACAAACTCCTACTTTGTCTCCTCATCCTGTCAGTTTGTTCATGGCATCCATTCAGACTTCTCTCCTGATTTTCCTTGCCCTGTTAGTACTGATTGACTGACCAGACCTTCAATTTATTTCCTATTGCAATAAGGACATGGCACCATTTTTTCCCAGACAGACATTTTTCACTTGCCACTTTTCTCTCAAGGACCTTAAGTGACAGCATCCCCCCTTCCAACCAGCCACAGCCTCCCTCCTGTACACACTTATTTCAGCTGTCAGTTTCCAATATCTTCACTCTCCTTCCTCTAGTTTACAGATTCTTTTCTACACAAAGAAGAAAATCCTTGAAGAATTTTTCTGTAATTTTCAGTGCTTTGCTGTATTTCAATCTAAGTAGAAGGTGACTGTGTAGCTCTACATGCACACTCCTGTGCTGTAACAGATGTCAGGGAATAGTCATACACATTCCTTCCGCTCAGCAATGAACATGTGGTTTGGGCACCAGTAGGGAGAAGAAAGCTAATATCTACAAACAATTTGCTGTGTGAAGGTGTGGGTTCACATCTTTGAAATGGGTCCTAGTGTCTCTCCTAGCTTTGGGCAGCAGGTTTGTGGCAGAGCCCAGACAGCTCGGCTCCTGAAACAGTCAAGGGTCTGCACAGCCCGAGTTTCTGGGGTAAAATGGTTCAAGGGGGGAATACGTGGAAGGCAGTTCAGGAAGGCTGCACCTTCTGGGTACCTCAGCCAGTGGGGAAAGGAAGAGGGCACCATGCAGCCGGGAGTTCAGGATGAAAGGAGGCTGCACCCTCCGAAACCCCGAGAGAGGAAACCCCACGGGCGTGTGCCCTGGTGGACTCTCTCCCTTTATTCCAATGATGTTGCAGGACTCCTCTGGCTCCTTTTTGGACATAAACCTCCGGTGTTTGTGGATTTTCCTGACAATAGGAGCTATATGAGGATTAAGTATGATGAAGATCATAGCTGTAAAACTCTTAGAAGTTTATATTTTGTAATTTGACCAAGTTTGGGCTCTTTTTAATATGAATTCCACAGCGGATACACCCTGCTGTAAAGGCTTCCCTACTTCCAAATTTTACACCTTTACCCAAAGCATGGACTCAGAAGAGGCTCTGAAAGAAATGTGCTTTTGAATTGAACTTTGCTTAATAGCTTATTTTTGCCAAACTTTCTTCCACAAATTGACAAAGCTTTCTAAGGATGAATCCAACCTCTGAGTCCAGAATTGCCTGATGAATGTTGCATCTTGTCACAGTAATTGATACTGCAACTATGGTTATCAGACAAAATTACTAAAAGTAACAGAAACTAGTTTACCATCTATCTTAGGTTCTAAGCCTTAAATTCATATCCTGCAACCTCTACTCATTATGGAAGTATTTCTGCACACAAGGAAAGCAAATGCAATGTATTTTATAATGTGACAATATTATAAAATTGACAATATAATTCTCTTGTAGAGAGTAAAAATACTGATATGCACACATTCATCCTTTAATGGTGTGACAGAGATTTTCAGTTGACATTTACGTAATTTTGCTGCCAGAGTTACCAGGATATATTTACATATATAGTTTTCATTTCATATATATCATACACCTTCGCCATCTTAGAGACACATGATAAGCCACAGTTATCTAAATTGATGTGAAGCAAAACTGACACAATGCCAACCAAATTCCCAGAATGACAATTCAGTCTGTCATTGCATCACCCCTCGGGCAAGGCCTGAGTAAGAAAGATATTGCTGTGTCCCTTGAAGGTCAATAAGCACAGGTTCAGCAAGAGCTTGGGAAAAAAAAGAAAATAGAAGGAGTATTTTTCAGTAACTCTTGAGCTCTGGGGCTATGTATGTAAATTTTGACTTGAACTTGAGACCAAGTCCTTGATCTAATGCATAACTGTTCAAGCCTTAAAGCTTTCTTTGATAGTACATTCTTTTCAGTGCTTTTTTAGACATATTGATGAGTATGCTAGATAATCATTGAAATATCCTTTCATAAATATCTAAGCACCTTACCTTGGAATGGGAAAAAAATGTGGATAAACTTCAGAAGTGTGTTTAAATCACTCATCATCATCACCTTGGCCTCATCTGATATCCCCTATAACTGAAGAGTGATCCTTATGGAGAGCATTCTACAAGCGAATCAGTTACCTGGTTACCAAGAGGGTAAGTTTAGATGTTCATCATGTTGTCATATACATAAGAGCTAGGATATAGCTGAAAAGAGTAAAGTCAGAGCACCTCATTCTTACTGTAAGCTGAACATCCATCATGCACTAAATGCTCTCTGCATCCTTATGTGGTGCATCTCAGTTTTTGGTTGCCTCTGAAGTTACTCAGTTGCTGTGTAGGTGTATTACTTGGTATATTGTGGCATGGTGTAGCACAAGTCTAACAAATTAGTACAGAGAGACACCAGTGGTACTAAACTGCTGAAATACAAGCAGAAACAGACAGAAATTATTGGCCCGTGTTTAAGCAGAAGAGGTGAACTAGTCACCAACACTGAAAAGGTGGAGTTTCTCTACACTTTCTATACCTTTCTCTTTAGCAGAATTTTTGGGTCTCAAGCCTTGTGAACAAAAATCCAGGTTGATGAAAACACAGACCCACTCTCAGTGAAGGAAGTGTTGGTGTATAAACAATTACAGGAGTTTGACCACAACAAATTCTTGGGCCCTGACAATATCCACCCATAAGAGTTAGAGAGCTGGCTGAAATAATTGTGAGGCCAGGTAGATCCCACTCTGGGCTGTAATTACAGGAGAGACTGAAGTGCAAGGCTGACCAAAGGGGCAGGTCACACTAATTCTCAAGGTGAAGGACTGCCTGAGTTCTCTGCATGCTCTACATTCCCTTTACCTCAACTGTTAACGTAAATACTGATCATCAGCATTGTCTTTGTTCTTTTATTTTTCAGCTGTGAGAAAAAATATTTAGGATTTCGATGCCTTTGAGAAAATTTGTAAGTTTTAAGAGGGGGAAGGATGAAAGATGCTATTATGCTTGTTTATGGCTACAGTCAACCAGTACTCCAGCCTACTGACAACTCTATATCTGATAAATAGGGATGGCTTTATTGAGTGGAAATCTGATGGACTTTATACCTTCTTTTCAATTTATCTGATTTTCACCAGAAAGAGTTTGCTAAAATGCTAAGATAAAGTTTGCCACGTTGTACCTTCACAGACAGAGTAGAAAAGCAATCATTCAGATGATCATGGGACGTCATGGACTACCAGTGGCTGGAATCTGAAGTACCTATTGAGAATAATTTGGAGGAAGACACATGTTGGCTGTCAGAAAAAAATTATTTGATCTTTGCTACTGGAAGCCTGGTTCACATCCAGTCTTGGTTCACATGAGTGTAACGATGTGAAAATAGCTGAAAAAAAAAATCTGGTTTAGGGTTTTTAATTTTTTTCTTAAAAAGGATATGAAGACAGCCACAGAAGGGAGCAATAAGCAATAAGAGATAAAATGGTCCAGGTGAGGAGTCAATAATTACTTGGAGATGGTGGCTTCCAGCACTAGGCATGAAAAATGAAAAGAGCTGAGCAGAGCAATAGAGTAGACAAGTCAGCCAGTTATTAAAATAAGGGACTTGCAGTGGGAGATGAAAACCATAGACCACTGCAGTACTGCTTCACTTTTGTCTAAAACTTCACAGCTGAGAATGACAATGGGCAGTCAGAACAGATGAAGAGTTCTTCCAAGAGAAAGCTGTCTATTTAAAGACCTATTGTAATAATATAAATCTTCAAACAGACTTACTTTGCTCTGCAAAAATGAAAGAGAAAGAAAAAGACAGCATTTTTTTACTAATTCACAGTAAGACATACAGTGTAATCAAATAATAATACATTGCATTAGAGCTCTAAATAAAAGAGTTACTGTAAAAGCATTCAGAGAGTTAAAAGAAATAAAACATAATTGAATTTAAATTATGGAAATCAGTGATATAAAAACATCAGCAAATCCCATAAAGATATCCATTCATGAAGCTCATTAACTCCATAGAGAAAGAAATAAAACTCTGTTTGGATATTAAAATTTGAAATAGGAGAAAGAGTCAAAGTGCAGGGCTGTGAAAAGTGGAATGGTGTATCATGTGATACATAGGTGAAAAACACCTGGATTAGAGAAGTATGAAACATCAAAGAAGAGGCAGGCACTAGAAGGGGACAAAGAGAGAAGAGTGCTGTGAAATCAACTACAGCAATTCTATAAAGATCCATCCTGGATCAAATCTTGACATAAGTGATAAACTAGTCAAAGTACTTAGGAAAGTGGTAGAGAGATTAAGTCTTCTGGTGTCTATTTAAAGACTCTATATCCTAAAGTTAAAAGTGCTAGAAACTAGCAAAAACTTGAGAGTTCACTGAATGATGTTATAGATGATAGACAGAATTGAAGTAGACTACTGTAAAGAGGAAATATAACATGGTACATTGTTGTCTTGAACAGGTTGCATGACCAATTTATACATGCAAAGACCACTGGCATTCAGTATTTAAGACAACACTGATAATAGGAAAAATATCAGACAAATAATTTGAAATGCAAGTCAGAAATAAAAACCTAAGGCTTCTAAGTGATAAGAAATGACAGAAAGCCATATGAGAGGGTGTACAGATAAGAATATGAAGAATAAGCCTATGTAAAGGCACATTGTAAGAATTGTGAAAATTAAAACAAGAGTATGAGTTTCAACCTGGTAAACTCAGTGTTGTATTATGACAGTTGAACACCCCATGTAAAGTACACTGGGTATATTGTGTGACTTTTTGCCATGTAACTTTTTTTTATTAATATATTTAGTCTAATTACTTGATCTTAATTTAAACACAAAATTGTATTTCATTGTACTAACATCACTGTGAAAAAGAATGATATTTTCTTTAGTTTTGAAAAAACTCCAAATTTTGCCAGCAGATCCAGGGTTTGCCATCTATTATATTAGAAAAACATTAACCAGCTACCTAACAGTATTTACCTTAACTTTTTAAGCCTTTATGAACCAGAGCACAGCCTCTTCATAGCCATACCATACTCCCCTAATTCTGGGGAATCAAAGACATTTCCCACAGAAAAGCAGTATGGGAAGTCCAGAACAAATCAGCGCAGTTTGTTAAATTTGAAAATAAAACACCTAATTGATATCACAATGTTGTCAGTTTCTCTTCTGAGAGAAGATTCGTATATTAAACCTTTTTGATGGTGGATCACCATTTAAAGGGTTGGGGTTTTGGGGTTATTTTGGTTGGCTTTCATTTCCTTCTAGTTTAAGGTGAGGGATGCTAGGTAATGAAGATGGGAACAATGAAGAATTTTCGAGAAGCACAGTTTGCCTTTTAACTGAATAAGTATTACAGATTTTCTTTTACCCACCTCTGAATCACTTCATACTGGCCACGAAGATTAGGACCCCAGACTCTGTAGACTCCTGATATGCTAATTCCACCATAAATATCCATAACACAAGTGACCGCCCCCCACTCAACAGAAGCACAGAACTGTCAAACTTTTGTCTGGCAGATCTGATGAGGGAGTTTGGTGCTATTTTAAGAGTTCCAAGAACTTCCCACTGACTATGTGCTAGGACATCACAGACCTTATTTTAACACCATCAGCTGCAGACAGAAGAGCGGCCACATTATAACTGCACAAATCATGCATCTGCTGTTTTTCCAATATACTGGCCTAGAACCGCAGGTGAAGTATGGCAAAAACACAATAGATTTGGATAAATCTTAAATTTGCTATATGAAAAACATTTGCCAAGTAATTTTCCTCCTACAGTTTAATTACCAACATCTGGCCTTGTAACAAGTTTTTCTTCATTGTATGCTACCTAGAAAAGAATTCTGTATCTGCAAGAGAAAGAGATTTTGTCTTCAATCCTAGTTCCCAGCAAGAAGTCCTTCAATTTAGCCTGAGGAGGTTACTGCAGACAAGAAGGCAGACAGTGAAATTGCATTTATACTCCACACTGGAACAGGAAATTGCCTGCCTTTTTTTTTTCCCCAAATGGGATTGTTCTCCAACTGATCCATGATTGTTGAGAAGACAATAAGGGCAGTGGGATACATGTAATAAGAGGGAAAAGGGCTTTTAAAATTCTTGATACACTGAAAACCTGGTCCAAATTTGTACTAAAAGTATATCCACCTTGCATTTAAAAAATGCTAATGTGACTTGGGTATTACATATAATAAAAAAAATATTCTGTGTACCTGAATTCTTACAAAATCTTTGCTCCTGAGATGAACTTTAAAGACTGTATTCCCTCTCCTCATTCTCAGATGAAAACATGCATTACCAGTCAGAATAATATTATCATCCCTTTTCCTATATGTTGAAGATAAATCAAGAAAGATAGTAGATCTGCAGTCCTTCATAGAGGATGAATGAAAGAATTGGGTTTCTCAGAGAGTCAGAGCTGGTAAGAAAATATAAGGAGGTAAAAACTTTAGTTAAGAAAAGTGATAGAGCTACAAAAAATAGGAATGAAGAGAAGTGTTTAGAAACAAAGCCTACATTTAGAAACCAAGCCTATATTTCTGTAGGTTTTAAAATTAAAGGCTTTTGGGGTAAGATAAAGTAAGCAAGAAAGAAAAACGGCAACGAATGAGATGCAGGGAGTCACAGTGCAAGACTGAGGAAGGGCTGGATGGGGTCAATGTAGAGGATTTTTCTAGGATGCAGAAATACTGCTCTTTGTAAAGAATTAACTTTGCTTCAAAATCTTCAAGATGAACAAGGGAAGACGATATCCCCTCCAGTCTCCTTACTTCTCCAGCAAAATCCTTCCTTCCAGCAAGCGTTACCCATTATTTCACTTAAAAAAGTAATAATTTTTCAGATGTAATGGCTGGGTACGTCAGTTATTACTCATCATGTTACCATTCATGTTCCTGTCTTGGCAGTAATAAAATTGCTGTTTTCCCTCGTGTTTAAGAAACTTGATGTTACGAGTGGTTAAATGAATAAAACGTTAAACTCAAAATAAAAATCAGTGACTATGGAAAAATACCTGATGGCCACAGTGTAGATCCCATCAGATAGGCTACATCAAGTACAGTCGTTCTCTAATGTTTTTACCAAGACAGGGTTCCAGTCCTAAGACAGGCATCCAACAGGGCTGACATCACATATGAAACTGCTCACTGTAAGCACACAGTACTCTTCTAGAGCAGGGTCTGTTTGCTCCTTTTGAAGAGTCAGACAGACTTCATTAGCATGACCCACTTTCTTAAACAAGGGAAGTCTATTTAGGTTCATCAGTAATTGAGTTACCCAGAAATTATTGAGTTACCCACAAATGCTCCCTAAAAGCATAACTGACACAGAAAACAGAATATGAAATGTTGAAAGTGACTTCAATATGATATGTTGTATATGACAGCAGTGGGGCCGCCATTATCAGCAACAAGAAGAAGAAATAATAGGAAGGAAAAAGAATTTTTTTAGCCTAAAAATGTAATAATGAACATTTTTCACATTAAAATACTAAGTGTTCAGGTGCTGAGGGTTAACGCAGTGGGACAACAGCCAGGTTAAGAAGGATAAGTAAGAGTTCTCCAAATAACCTCCAAATAAGGAAGATCATCTACACTTTTGTTTAATCCCTCTTGTCCTCTTGTTAATAAGTATTGATCATTGCTTCAGTGGGGGGTTTTAACCTTAGCCTGAAACATACAGTATATTTATAAGAACATTAGAAGACAAAATCTTCTCTTTTTTTTTTTTCTTTTTTTTTTTTTTTATCGTTTGTTTGGGGTTTTTTTTCCCTTAACATAAGCAAGGCAATTTCCATCTGTAGCTTTTTTTTTGTCTTTAACAAAGGAACCATGATGACGAACTCTTAGAAAAACTTTCCTACTGTACTTCAATTTTGCTGTAACAGAATGTAAAGTCTACTGGTTTTATCTCTTGGCTTCAGGAAAATGAGCAATTCTAAGTCACCTACTCTGCTCTGTTAACTTGTTTCTAGGAGTGACCTCATGGAGTTCGCTCCCCAGAAGCAGGTGCTGGCAACATGCACCAAGTATGAAGAGTCCTTAGCCAGGAGACTTGGCCAATAATTCCTGGGTGTATTTTTTGACATGTATTTTTGACACTGCCTGCCTGTCACTGGGAAGACTCTAAGTTCTGTAGGCACTCTGGGTAATGAGAAAAGAGAACCTTTACAAACTCTGACTGGACCAGGGCAGGATAGGGTGGAGCTGGAGCACAGCACGCTGTAACAGAACTGTGTGAGTCCTGGAGCCATTTAAACACAAGATTTAAACTAAATTCCTCAGACCTCAGTCTTGATTTTATAGAAAAACTGTCCCAAGGTAAGGGAAATGGTAGAATGGGTTTTGAAGAAATGAATAAATAACACCATTAGCACTTGCTGTATATTCTGCCCATAAGCAGGCTTCCAGGCTAGCAAGAACAGCATTTCAAAAAGAGCTTCAGTGAGAACCATAGACAAATAAACATCAGTAAATTATTCTGGAGGTCATCTGCTCCGTCCTACCATTCAAAGCAGGGTATACAAGAGTAGGGTGCTTAAAACCTTGTGTAGCAGTATTTGGAATTTCTGCAAATATGGAAATAGAGAAGTTTCTACCAGAAATAATGAGAATACTTCAAGCTCATAATTAAAATGAGAAATGCGTAAACTGATTTTACTAGAAGCAGTTCCCTTTAATATTCACTCAAAGCATAAAATAAAATAATAAATTCTCTCCAGTTCTTCAGAATGATGTGAACCTCTGAAAACAAATTCTCTATGGTGTACTCTTTCCAGGCAGCCTCAAAGGCCAAAAATTCCCAAAGGATATAAAAACATCTGATATTCCAGCGTTAGTGGCAACTAAGTGTTCAAACTTGCCCTGTAATTCTCACACTGAATAGTTACACTGTGGTCAGAAAGCATTTAAAATTAAAAGAAAAAATACTGGAAAAAATAGCTCCTCACATGACATTTCTACACAGATTTATGACTTGGCTATAAATTGCTGAACTCTGGAAAGCATGCCATATTTTAAAGAGGTATTCAACCTTCCTTTCCCCTGTCTCTCCTTGCCTCCCAACCCCAAAAGAATATGTGTTAGAATCTGTAAGTTCTAGCAGAGAACAATTTGGAAGATCACTGTGTTTTACGTAAGAATGTTCAGTTTTTTCAGCTCTTTGCCTCCAGTTCTACTCAGAACCTGAAGGTATATAAGCAGCTGCAAAAAAAAAAAAAAAAATGAAAACAGAGTTAATTAAAAAATACTCAAAGAACATTTGGGCCCTATTTTTTTCTCTTTGTTAACGTGACTTTAAATTGGTTGCCTGGACTAAAATGACGGCACATTGTAGTTCTTAATTCAAATTAATTCCATAGCATATTTCCTGTTTTGTGAATTGATTAGGGGATTTTTTTTTCAGAGATGAGAGAAGAGGGAACAATCCTAGGTCTTCTTAAATCCATACTTCTCTCTGTTGCTATCTGTTGATAAGTAGACTAGAGAAATTTCCTAGCTTTGATTGTAAAAAATAGTTCTGTGCATCCATTTAATGCACACAAAGTACTTTATGGGCAGCCAGTGGCAGTGTTTGTTAGCCATACTCTCTGGCTAACATGAACTCTATGTATTACTGCCAGAGGATTCCACTGTGACGTTGTAATTGCTTGCTTCTTAAAGGGACGATTAAGGCAGTGACTGAAAGGGGACATAATTATAATTTCCTAAACTCTAATCAATTTGGATTTAGGCAGAAAAAGCACAAACTTCAGGGGATTTCTTTAGTTCCTCAACCAATTACATGAAGCAACATTTCTCCATTATACAACACTCATATACATAAACAAGATAATCCTGCATAGAAATAAGCCTGCATGCAATTCTTTTAGCCTCATCAGCTCAGCAGGAAACTTCTGTAGGTGGACTATATATGTATAGGACATGGTAGGATAGAGGATCAAAACATTTGTTTTTACTGAGAATGTAAAAGCCAATAACAAGAGGTCATTGCTCAGTGTCACTGCTCTCTTGAACAGAACTGCTGAGGGACAACAGACACTTGCCATTAGAGTTCCAGGTGAATATTACAGGCTTTACATTAAAAACTATGCCAGTCACAAGGCTTCCTATTCCAACTCTGACTAATGAGCAAACCAAAAATTTTCACTCACTTAAATGTGACTATTTTGATCAGCCTAAATCCAAATACTTCCCACAATGACATTCCCATTATTTTCCTTAAGGAATCCTTTTATTATATGATGGGGAAGATGGTAGTTCCAGGTTCTTTTTCCTGGGAAAGACTAAGTTCCTGGAGCTACAGAACTTATGGATGATTACTGAAATAGAGAAAAGCCTGGATTAAGGATTATCTGTCTTGTGACTTCTTTCCTTTATGAGGAACAGGAGGGTGTGTGAAGGGAGAAAGTAAAGGGAATGACAGCTGTTTTGATCTGCACATGGTGAAATGTTTTCCTATTTTTCTGTGTATTTCTGGTTTCTTATGTTTCTGATGAATCAGAAGGTTTGTTTTCATAAAAAAAAAAAAGAAGCATTTACAAGTCAGTTATTAAAAGCTCTACAAAAAACCCCTAATTATAACTGTCCTCTTTATAGAAACTAAGCAGAAAAGAGTGATTTGGATCAGTCAGATAATGACCTATGAACAAGACCCAAACTTTTTACTCCTGTCTACCCTCTTTCATTCCTTTCCTGCTACTCTGCCTTTATTTTTGTTCATTTCCCACCCCCCCTCTGCACTTTGTGCATCTTTCTATTGCTAGCAGTTTTCTCCTAGAACAGCTGCTCCTTGTGTATAAACAAATAACACCCATGGCTGCTATCCCACCATTATGAATTTTCTTTCTGATGATACTCAGGAAAAACAAAATTAAATGATTGGTTCAGGAAAGCACTAATAAAACTGTAGGGCATTTCTGAGGCAAGACAGAATTTTAAGGATCTTCTTTTGGTGGGAGCTGGAGAGCTGACATCTGCTGCCTATTTGTGGAATTTATTGTAATAGATTTGTCCGGGAAAGGCTACGTGAGGAACCTCGGTTCACGTGTAACAGCTCCCCCTTGTGTAGACGTTTCATAAAGTAGCAGGTAATTAGGTTGCCTTACTAATAAAATGTTTTTAGAAATCGCTAAATGGAATTAAGCAAGAGAATAGTTGTTGGAGGAGAGAAAGACCAGACACACTAAAACCCGTTTGCATTTTCAAGGTTGTGGCGCTTTTCATTGGACATGTCCCCTTGAGTCAAATCATCCTAACAAAACTACCTGCAAAATGGTCCTCCTTCAGCTGAACACTGTGTTCAATTTTTACTTTAGGAGGAGCAATAGAAATGTGTCTATTTGTAGTCAAAACCACGGATGTGTGAGACAGTCTAAGTAGCATCTGGTTCTATGTTGCAGTGCCTTAACTTGGGAGTTCCTGAAAGGCAAGATTTAAACAAAGGCAAGCAAATATCTTTGTAAGATGCAAATGAAATGCAGCCAGTAGGAATTCGGCTTTAATGCATAGCCCTGATGTCAGAGGTGCCTGCAATGTCCAGGTACAACCACTTAGTTTGCTGGATTGTTCATCAGCTGGAGAGTGAACACTGTTTCTTTGCTTTCAGCTTTTTAGACTCAGTACTTAAAAGCAACATTCTTGTCTTCATTTATGAGCTACAAATGCAGTACTCAGTTATTTCCCTACCGTTGGAATGGAGTTAAGTAATTAGCCACATCTTCGCTTCACTTCAAAAAAGCTGTGAAACCCATCATATGCTTAAATTGTAGTACTTAACTTACTGATTTCAGGTGCTTATGTTCAAAAATCCACTAGGGAAAACTTCCAATCAGCTGTCACTTCAGTCTAGAGACACCTAAACTCCCTGAGGCTTCTTAGATGTGTGTGGGTGGCTGCTACTTAACCTAGTTCTGGGAAAGCAAATGGGCCCATGGTAAAACTTTAGTATTGGAAGTGTATAAATTAATCAGAGTTATTTTCACAGAACTAGGCTGAGAAGCAAATAGGTCATTGGTAACTAAGTTGAGTAAATAATTGTCATGAGCAAGAGGAGCGGATGATGATGAGCACAGTTAATAGTACAGTCTTTGTCTGGCTCAGCTTTAGCCTTGCTGGTATTTTGCACACAGAAATTATCAGCTTGCTGTCTAGGACAGGTCTATGGCCAATTAGGAAAAGGGAAACTAGGTGTTTCTCTGCATAATTGGAGTAAATATTCCCAGTACAGCTGTTGCACATTGATAAGATCAGACTCATGGCAACTACATTCTGTAACCATGGCTTGCTCTCTTCTAAAATCTGTCAAATGAAGGAGATGGCAGCTGCACTTCATGTAATAGCCTGGCACTCAGCAGGAGTTGACAGGTGTAGATTTTTTTTCTTTTGAGGAGGTTAATACCCACATGTCCTCTCTCCTAATGCAATAATTGATCATCAGACTCACAGCTGCTTCTGATGGTGGTGTGTGCTGCACTCCTTTGGGGAGCTGACACAAAGAATAAAAGAATTCAAGATTGCTGTATCAGGCATTCATCATGTTGGACACCAGTAGCTGGGATACATTGCAGGAAAGTGAATGTTCAGATTCACTGCTCAAGCACTGTTTACACATTTATGCACTGACTGGCAAATAATAAAACACATAAATAGGTTTGGTGGTGAGAACCCAACACTCCTACCCATCTAGGTGGGTGAACCTGCTACAGATTAGGTTGGGTACACCACCTCAGATTCTCTCTTCTGCTCCATAATCTTAGGATGAATCTTTACACCAAATCATGACTTTAGGAGGAGGAGGAGGGCAGCCTGCCTTCCATCCCACAAATAGTTTTTACTACACTGGGCAGGGCACTTTCTGAAGCTCTGAGTTTTAGGCTACCTGAGACTGAGGGAGCAAATCACACCTATTTTGTTGGGTCCACTGCAGACACATTCCTTCCTTTTCTCATTTTTTTGGCTCCCAGCAGTACTTTCAGAAAAATAGGTGGACAATCTTAGTACACAAGGAAGCACAGCTGCACAGCTTATGAGGGCTAAAGCTTTCTTTAGCTGCCTTAAGAGATCTGTCTTAATGAGAAGGCTTCTAAAGGACAGTGGGGTTCACAGGGTTAGGCAACAACTAAAGCAGAACTTCTGGATTAAAAACAAATGGAGCAGATCCAAAAATTATTGAAATGCACTTCAAGCATCTGAGATTCACTCTTTAAATTATTCTCTATATATTGATTTGCCTATCAAATACAGTAAAGCTGATGCATTTGTAGGCTGGACTATGATTAGGACCTGCCATCTGAAACAGACTGACATACACTGGTGAATCCTTTAAAGGTGCTGATATATGTGCTATTTCCCCACTCTAGTAGCAAACAGTGTTACTAAATTATTTTTAATTAACCTTATCGAATGGAGTAATTACTTTGATGGTGGTAATTAAAGCAAACACTGATCTCTTACCCAGAATATATATAAGGGGAAATGTGGTGAGATCTGCTTTAATTATTTTTTTAAAAATCTATTTATTCTTAGACTAATATTTCACATTTTCTCCCTTGGGAAAGACTGAAGTGAAATTTAAAAGCAAATTTTAATTCTGTTAAAACAAATAAGTAATGTCTCACACTCTTACTTGCAAGAACTTCTTGATTTTCAGTGATTGGCATACGGCATTTATGCTTTTTCATACAAATCAGCAGTAGAAAATATCCCCTGTTGATTATGATTACACAATAAGCCTATTACTAACTCAACTCTGGTTTCAGGAAAAATATAAATTTGCTGGCTTTACAGTCTTTCTAGGGTAGAAACGCCATATTCTGCTAGAAAATAACATTGATTTTTACTAGAACCACAACTGAACAGTTTATCTCTGGAGGTCTGAAGAGACTCTTTTTCTAACAATTCCACTGGGGGTTGGATTTAGTAGACTGTTATCCTCTGTAAACCAACCATGCAAAACAGACAGCAGAACAGTGCATAGCTAGGCAGTCCTGGAGAGAGCACAGAAAGCCACACTGGTTTGAGCAACTCTTTCAGAAAACCTTTCCCACAACTAAACAGGATCTTCCCGACAAGTCTTGCTTTTAAAAATCAGTTGCAATATTCCCCACTTAAACTTTATAAACTGCACATCACTATGAGATAAAGACTAACGTAAAGTCTTTCTGTCTGAACTACAGTGATCATTAATTAAAATTAGGTTTTATGGTGGAAAATGTTCAACAACACTAACCCTGGTGGTACAACATAACAAATATTGGTACTTTGTCTCTGAAGCAAACCTGTATTCATCCCAACAGCAAATTGGCACCAGTGAAATGCAGAATAGGAGCTCAGACAAGGGAAATTGAGCTTCAGGATGACTAAGTGCATGCACACAGTAACCCACCCCAATGAGTGCTGTCCTCTTCATGTTCTCATAATACATACTTTGTGTGAGAATTCAGTGTACCTATTTCTCACTTTGGCCTTTGATATCCAAGCTACTGCTGTAGATTTTTAAATGAGATAGCCCAACCTCTTTTCTTCGTCAGGTACTGTAATTCCTAGCTGCCTGTGCTCTTCAGAGTATAAAACTAGGAATTGTGTACTCTTCATTGTTAATATATTACTTTAAGGTTTTGTAAGAAATGTGATAACAAAGGGCTCATTGCTCATGCCCAAGCACAATTTAATTCCTGAAGCCTGTGAGGCAGGCAGCCTTATTCACTTTATACAATACTTTGCTCTTGGGTATGTGTCAGTTGCAGAATCCCAGAATCTTGGATTTGGCCAAACCTCTAATTAGAGGGCTGTCTGAATAATCCACCTTCAGAAGTGCCCTACAGAGTACAGTTCCAGTTCAGCTTGCTCTACAACACTTTCACCGACATGGTTCCTCACTGTGCCCAGCAGTTCCACACACACACCTCCCTTGTCACTGTACTAACCACAAACAAGGAGTCAACCAGATCACCATGCCAGCAGAGCTCCAGCGCCCATGCTGTACTCCCTGTAGCTCAGTAGCTTACATCTGATGCCATTTATTCCTCAGGCTGTCTGCGTATTTGGCTTCCCTTTTTCACCAGCTGGGAAGGGTTACCAGCCAGCTGCATGCTTCTGAACAGACAGCAGAAGATCTGCACAGACATACAGGCAGAAGAAAATACAAACAGGAGCCAGCGTTTGGCTAGGAATCCTTGCTGTTCCTCCATAGTGCTCAATCCCATCCATCCTCTGGCCATCTGCTTCCCCCTCTGTGTTCTCACCCCATGACATTTGCAAGGTCGACACCTTGCTGAGTGACAAGATGGAGCAGAGAATCATATAGAGGAAATTTTATGTTCAGGATGGAGTCTGGTACATGCACAAATACAAATCAAAACAGACTGAATCACCCAAGGATGACATGGAAATATTTCAGAAGGAAAACCTGGCTGAGCTCCTACCCGTGATTCAATTAGTCATCTACTCCACTCTTTCACAGCAAAAAATGGCTCGTTAGACTAGGACCCAAAGTATATCTAGAAAGCTGGATGAATCAGAAATAGGCTGTCTTGAAATATCTTGGAAACACACCTCTGTCCACATCCTATTCTGACTGAGATGCTTGCACGTCTGAGAGCATCCACAACTTGATTTCCTGGCCAGTCCAGAAGAACACAGAGATAATTCTCTTTTTTTTTTTTTTCCCATCACATAGAGTATAATTTTCCAACCAAATGCTACTGGCATATTTACAGTGTTAAAACAGAGACTTCTCTAGAGGATTGTGACCAGAGAGGCTTTTCTGAATGTTTTATATTTCTTCCTTTGTAGAGGGCCCTGGTAATGAATGACTGTGTCCCCTTCAAATGGATTGGCTTTGAGTACATTCATGAGGGAAAAAAAAAAATAAATCACATAATGAATTCCCCTTCTTTGTGTTCTGTGCAGCCAAGGAAGTTCCCTGGAAACTGTAAGGATCTGTTCAGTCCCTACAAAGTGTATGAATCTGAGTCTGAGGAAAGATGTTTTTATGACAGCATCAAATGTAAGCTCTTTCCTTGATCAAGCTTTATAATATATTTTGTTTCCTGACTAAATATGTATCCAGAAGGACTAGAGCAATGATTATCCCTCTGTATTCAGCCTGTGTGTGACCACATCTCAGATTTTGTGTTCAGTGCTCAGCCCCTCACTACAAGAAAGGACATTGAGGAACTGGAGGGTATCCAGAGAAAGGCAAATGAGCTGGTGAAGGGTCTTGGAGCACAAGTCCTGTGAGGAGTAGCTGAGGGAGCTGTGGTTATTGGCGTGGAGAAGAGGAGGCTCAGAGGAGACCTTATTGGTCTCTACAACTCCCTGAAAGGAGAGTGTAGCCAGGTGGGGATCAGTCTCTTCTCCCAGGTAAAGTGGCAAGACCAGAAGAAGTGGCCTCCAGTTGTGCTAAAAGAAGTTGTGTTAGATTGAATATTGGGAAAAATTTCTTCACCTAAAGAGTTTTCAAGCTTTGGAACAGGCTGCCCAGGGAAAGCAGTTGAATAAATATCACCGTGCCTGGGGATATTTAAAAGATGTGTAGATGTGGCACTTAGGGACAGGTTCAGTGGAGAACAGAGCCGTGCTAATGGTTGGGCTGGATGACTTCAAAGATCTTTTCCAGACCAAATGATTCTATGATTTTAAACTCTGTTACACCTATAGACACACACAAAATCCTAACCAGTGGCCTATGTCATGTCTTTTAACAGTTATGATCTCTCAAAGGAAATAGCATCTGGGTGTTACATCGAAAAGCACATCCATGTACTCAGGCCTCAGCATTTGAAAAGACTTCCTGCATGGTGAAGGCATTCAAGCAGGCCAAAGTCTGTCAGGATGGATACTGGCAACAGATCTTTGTGGGATCCAGGCCCAGACAGAGCCTGAGGGAGCAGCACAGAAGGCTGCCCTGGTGTAGTCTTCAGTAACAGTGTTCTGATGTAGCAGAACACGCACAGTAATTGAGACAATACAGCTGGTAATGGGATAAAGCAGCACCTGCTGATTGCTTTGCAAACAAGACTGGTCCAAGAGAAATAGAAATTCAAGCAATTTTACAGACACAATGTGAGTTGGGGTGAAATCACTGGAAATAATGTGGGAAGGCATTATGAAAAAATATTAAACAGGGACTTGAAGGATCTGTGCAGCAACAAAGCTTATATGAAATTGTCTAATAGATAGTATGGAAGAAAAAAATAGAACATTAAGAATGAAGAAGAGAGGCTATGGAGGCATAGAAAGGAAAAAAAAGTGTGCTACCTTGGGAGAATATGTAGGTGGAAATATGATCAGTGTTGTACACAGGAGCAGAGAAATGTTTAAATAAAACATGTCCAGCTGGTTTGTTCTGCTACTCTTCTTAAGTGAAGTGAAACCATTGAGACAGAAACCCTGTTCTGTGTATTTCATCATTTTTCAGGGAGTGGGATATTAGAAGCTTTGGGAAAACACGTCAGAAAGAGATGCAAAAAAGACTCAAGGAAACAGCATGGGACTGAAGCAGATTTTAAGCATTTTTCAGGGCATTAGGAGACTGAGTACATGGAGTGTGCAGTTGTCTTCAGAAATGGATGTCTCTTTAGTATTCTGTTACTCAGCTGCATCTTTCAAGCTTGATTAATGCTTAATGTGATTGTCTTTAAAATCTGTCAGCATTTGGCATAGATCAGATAAGTGGCTGTGACAGAAGTGCAAATATTTGTACTGCAGTTTTGTATCTTGATGTGGTTATGATTAATAAGTTTTGCTTATGCACCTCTAGAGATTGTTTTGTAAATTATCCTGCTTGGATATATTAAATTTATATTAAATCAAATTGCTCAAATATATTTTCCTATGGGTTTACTGTTTTAAATAAATAGGCAGCAACATTGCTTAGAGAACCTACCTGGCACATTTTCAAAATCGTGCCAAAGTTGAACTGATTAAATTGATCAGAAAGAGATCAAATCACAGGATAGACCCCCTGATATAGGAAGGAAATGGGACTAAAACAATACATTAAACAATAATTTTCAGGAAAACAAAAGAAGAGACAGCTTTTTCAATAAAGATAACAAAATATTCCAGATGCTGTAAAATGTAAAATTTACACAAATCAAGCTGTAAAAGTAAGTTAATTATTTGGAGATAGAGCACACACACACACACACACACAAAAAAAAAAAAAAAAAAAAAAAAAAAAAAAAAAAAAAAAAAAAAGAGTTACTGACTAAAGGAGCAATGATGCATTAGAGAAGTTTTTTGCTATCCCCTCTTTATCTGAAGGAGATGAAACAGTGAGGTCTTCCAAAATGGATATTCTGCTCAAAGAGAGAAAAAAGCAAAGCTTTTGTTTTGTCTGGTGTTCAAGCAACCTTCTGTTACCATAGGTGTGTAATGGATCTTGGTAACATCAATAAAGACACAGTCACCAGCTAAACTGTGCTGAAAGAGAAGCTAGGAGTTTCTCAAATTCATAGCTAAAACTGAGTTAAAGTGATCGAGGAAAGTGGCTGGAGAGGATGGTGGGTGAAAGATGATATAATTGATATTTATCAGATTATAGATTCTAATTAGATGCTAGGTTATTAGCGCAGCCAAAGGGTCAGAGAAAGGAAAAATACCCATTGCCTTTGACAGTCTGATTTTTTCAGATTCAGTCTCCATAGGGAAATAATTGCCACATCTTGACCATTTAATCCAATGGAGGTCTGAACTCAGGCAAAGAAGACAGGGTAGGTAATGCTGTTGTCCTTCCTTAAGTGTCAGTCCAACTGTCACACTTCCCACTCTGATAATGACCTGCTTCCTTTTCCTCTCCTGCACAGGGTTTCACAATTTTCTCTACTCTTCACTTTGATCCACCAAAAGACTGATTTCCTGTAAGGATTCCTGTCTATGAATTTATATCCTTACTCTTTAGAACTTAGTTTCCTTCTCATGTTTTCCTTCCATAAGTTCTCCAAGCAGGTTTTTTTCCATATGCAATTCAGTTTCAGCAAAAGGTGCAGGCACAGTGTGATAATGTTTGATAGAATGAAAATGACAAAATGAGATGAGACACTTGGCAGTGATAAGGAAATAAACTGTATTTGAAATCTGAAAATAAGGTCCTTATTAAAACAAAGATTATTAAATTATTCCTAAGTTACTACCTATTTTTGCTTTGAAATGTAACCAGCCTGGAAACTTCCCAACTCCCACATCTGGCTTGACATCAACTGTAGCCAAACTAACAGTTTTACATAAATATTTTTAACAGAATTCCTGTCTACATCTGATTTCCTCCTGTAAGTCTGGAAAATTTTTCCAAGTAAGACACTCAGATGATAATATTCTCAAAATAAACATATATGCTATTCCAGAACTCTTCAAAGGACAGCCTTCCTTTATCAAACAAGTAGCATAACAATTTTGATAGATACAACTGTGTGAAAATTTAGATTTTTTTTGGATCCTGAAAAGAAGTTCTCTTGTTCCTTCAAGCTGAGAACCGTGAATATTTGCATCCAAATACAGCTCTGAGACATAGCTACATTCTGTTGTATATGCTAATTGCAAAGAATGAGATGCTTGAAACTGTATTTCAGAAGTTCTGAATTCAAAAGCTTCAAACAGCCTGTCACTAGTGATTATTTCTCCCCAGACAACAGAATGACAGCAAAGTTATTGTCTACATTTTAGTGATCTGAACAGTAATGGATTCACTGAGAAGCAAAATGTCTATAGAAGCCAGATAGCCCCATTCTGTCCTTCTAAGTCTTTGGGCAACAGATTATGGGCTGTGAATGATCAAATCTTTGTGTTGCTCTTGTGACTGAATCCTTAAAAGTGCTGTGTTCAGCTTCCAATTCTGCTGCTGTTTGTGTACTTTTCAGCACATGTTCTATTAAGAAGTGTCTAAGTAATGCCCCTCTGTGATGGGCTCCCTCCTCTCAAAAGAAAACACATCAGGACATGTTCTCAATCGCAAATTGAATACAGGATCTCTGAGCCACTGCCTTCGTTGCTGTTTTTTTAACATTGAAACTATTTGGGAAAAAAAACCTTTAGTGATTGAAAACTTGGAAATCAACAAGTTCTCAGCTACTTAAGCTGTTAGATATTGTCTGTGGATTCAGGATCTTGAACTTAGATGTCTAAATCTTATCCAAATTCTATTTTGAGTGGAATACTTTCATATATCATGTTTAATTTAAGAAGTGGCTTAAGGTATATCTTTTCTGCTGATCTTATTTTCAGCTATTCCTGGATTTTAGCCCAAGCCATCTCAATATTCAAGTTTGAAAGTACTTCAATCTCTAGATGCCTTGTCAGATATGCAGGAGGATTAGAAATTGGGTCTTTGTTGTGTTTATTTTTAACTTTAGCTGTTATCTACCTGCTCTGGAATAAAAGAAGCATGCAAAATACCCTTGAAATTCTGATAGACATACAATGTCTCTCTGAATGTTTTCCCTACTGAAAAGCCAGTTCACAACAGCTGAGAGAAAAAAAAAGTACTCAAAAAATCTCGGAGAACTATGGGATATGCACTCGGGAAATAACAATAAGGACAGAAAGGGTAATTGTAATTGTATTCCCTTGTCCTCAAATGCTGGTCAGTCAAGCATATTTTGGCTGTTCTGGCAGAGGTGGTAAGCAGTCACAATGAAGAGACAGTATTAAAACACAAAAGTTACCTTTGTTTACAGTCCCTTAGATAGCTCGGCTTTTAAAATGGTAAAGGTCATTTATCTGCAGTTCTGTAACTTGCCTCTCACTTACAGCTTTGAAGCCTTTCACCTCAGCAGCTGTGGTAGTGTTTTCCCAGAGATGCTTTGCCCGTGTTCCCTGTCATTCTCATCATGTTATTCTCATGGTCTGGCACCTGCAAAGCCCAATAAGGCTCTTGTTCTGAGTTTTAATTTGAAGTCCCACAGGTGCTAGATTTCAACCCTTTCCTTCCTACCTCATGGCTGCAGAATTTGGTTTCTGTTATGGGAGCTGATGATGTGCATGCAGAAAGGTTTAACAATGAGGCTGCACCTGTGCCTGATCAAAGCATGCTCCAAGCTGTTCTAATAGAAGGAAGAACCTACACAAGAAAATTTGAAGTCTCTCACCCTGAAATGAGCACATAAAAAAGGCAAAGGAAAGAGGCAGAAATTGGTCCTTGGCAAACCCTTGGCAGGGTACTCACTGCTTTTACCGTGAAGAATAAAGAGGTTGTTTAGGGTGAATTATATTTTTGGGTTTTTGGTTTGCTTTTGAGGAAGATGATACCCTTCCACTCCCTGGCAGCTAATGCCTCCTCATCCATCCTGACTCCCTCTCCTTGTATAATCAGCAGGAAGCCTGTCATTGCTTGACAGAGGCCTCCACAAAGTACACAGCTAGACTACTTTTCTGCTCTTTTGACCTTTGATCTTCTACCCAGCTCTGCACTCAGGCTTATTAGCCAGTATTTTGCACAGCTACAGTGACACTGGCAGTCAATGAGTGTATGGCAACAACCACCTATCATTGAAACACACCTCCAGAATGTTTCCAAAGACTGATCATTTGTGAAATGGTTTCAGCCAATTATGGACCCCAGTTCAACAGTAAAGCAAAGATAAATCATCCTTGATTGCCACCAGAAATTCACTGCTGTTTGTTACTCATTATTAATTACTGACATCAATTGTTCCCAAACCACTAGAAGTCGCTAGCAATCACCAAAGACCATTTGCTTTGGCACTGTATTTAATTGCAAAAGCTATGAGGTTTTATACAGACAAGTTCAACAAGTTTAGCACGTTGCACCTGTTGCTTATTCCCAGCACATAGGGACAGAATACTGCTGTAATCAAAGGATGTCCAAAGGCACTCTATGCTTTTCCACTCAATCAAGAATTCCAAGTGATTAGGTTTCTTCAGAATAAAACGTGCAACATGCACATATGGTGTCCACTTCCAAGTTTCAGAACAATATTCACTTAAATAAAGGCTCTTTAACCCTTTCTTTATTTATAATGTAAATCATTAATGTGCAAGACAGTAATCAAAGGCTTTGGAAATAGTCAACATACATAAGACCATTCTAAACATTAATGAGAATTCTCTCAAAACACTGGAGAAATTTATAAGAACAAATTAGAAAAAGAATATAGTTATAAATATTGCATGGGATTGTTGAGCTCTAGAAGAGTTCCACCTTCTAATTAACAGTAAATCAGATTCTTTAGAATACTTGAAAAATACCTGAACTGTTGGATGGATAAGCATAAGCATTTTTCACCTAAATATTCTTGCAATATCATTCACCCTCCTGAATATAGAAAAACTGACAGGGAATTAATGTCCTAACATGTTATATCTGACATTTATGGATGTAATCAGATACCATTCTTCTCTGAATGGGGTCACCATTGCCTCTAATTAGAGAGACAAAATAAGTCCTCATTTTGAAATGTAGATTCTATTCCTGTTATGTTTTATTTGACATGATTTCTTACGATGACTGACATACATTAGGCACATGCATATTAGAGCACAACTCCTTGCTAATTACATATATTTATTACAGATTTAATGAAAAAAAGACTATTTAAGCAACTATCAAAGCTTTGTCTCCATGAAGACATCACTCTGCAGCTTAACAAAATAAAAAATCAAAAAATGGCCATAAGATGCAACAGAGACTTCCCCCTTCATATTCTTCTCTTCAAATCGTTGAGGTGGTCAACATTCTCTCATCTCTGTTCAGAGTCTATCAACACATGGAGATAGAAAGTGGTCTGCAGATGTGTTTCATAAGAAGGAGAAAACATATTGATGCCAAAGGACCCTCAGAGGGAATGCATGACCCAAGGGAAGGAATCTGGTAACTCCAAATCAACACAAATTTCTTGTCTGGAGAGATTCTCAAAAACTGCCTTCATGCAGTAAGGAGTGAAGAACCAAAAATCACAGATACAAGTCCCTCAGTACTGCAGGATTCAATTAAGATCAGCAACTGAAAAGTAAATTACTATGCTTTTAATCCTATACTCCAGTACATCTCAGGCTTAGACAAATCAGTTTATGTTTCTCAAAATATCAGAAACATTGGCAGCACCATAAAGACAATAAGATGAAATCAGGGTTCCTGAGCCACTAGGACCATATTATCTCCAAAGTCCTAAGCACAGTAAGCAAGATTTTTTGACTTCACAAACTTCCTAGCGTGTAAGTTTGTCCTTTACTGTAATCAGAATTGGAGCATATGCCTCCAGAAAAGTTGAGAAGTACTGATGAGAAATCTTTTAAATAAAGTGTTAGAAAGTGGTAAACATCATCTTCATATTTGGGTTTAAACACATTACCAAAACTTGCTGTGCAGCATATGGTATATCCCGTTCTTTGGTTTGGAAAAATATATAGTAAAATACCACAGCAGTCCTTTCAACTGACTGCAGCAGAAACACTCATACTTTATTGCACAGGGCTCTGAAGTGGCTCTGTAGACATGGCACAGAGTTAACTTCATCTGCTTCAAATTAAAAATATGCCTTTTTTATGCCAGATTCCCAGTTGGCATATCAGGCATTTCAAGATCTGTGCAAACATTTATGTGAGGCACTGCTGGAATGATGCTCTTTATACCAAATGCTAAAAAAACATGTTGCATCCATCTCAGCAATGACTGAAACACAACCTCAGCAGCTGGGCAGATCGTGATGGAGCTGCAGAGACAAAATGAAAACACCCAGTAAAACTACCAGTTTCCAATTCCTCCTCTTCCTTTTCCTCCCAAGAGAGCACAGGTAGACTCTTTGTAAGCTTTACCTTGAATATCTTTGACTAATTGAGCTATTTCAGCCATGTGCTGCTTCTGTAGTGCAAACAGAACTTTGGAAGGTAAATATGATTGGCAGCACCACAATGACTCAGTAATACATGCTAAGAGGAAAACATGATAAACCATTGATTCATTCTCAGAAAAATCCACGTACTTTCCACAATCTACTACTGACTACTGAATTACACCTGCACAAGTAAAAACACTAATGGTGGGTGAAACTGAAAACAAGCAAGTAGTCTCCTTAAAGGTTAGTCCAATTAGCAAATGATGGAATTAAGCTGCTAGTTTAAGTTCCTTTTCTCTGGATTAGAAGTGTTTGCAAAAATGACTTCGTTAGGTAGAGAAAAACTGAGATTAAATAGCCAAAGAATATTTCCTGACAGTGAAAGCTTCTGGATGTGAAGCAATCTCCCCAGAGGAAAGACATCAGCTAACCACTGGGATTATTTAAGTATTGGATGATACATTAAACAATATGAGCAATATAAAGAATAATTTTCCATTTTTTTTCCTGTGATATTCTAATTACTAGACAGCATAAGCAAGAAGGATTTACTTTTATAATACTACTAATGATTTCCTCAAGTTTTTTCAACTTCAATGCTACAACAGATTATTGCTAATTTGGTGGTGTATTAAGCTAAGTTCATGCAGTGAAAAATAATTTAACTCTCTTCTGTGTCATAATATAAGTATTTCAAGTAAATTTTGAATTTTTTAAAGTTTTTCTTGAAGACTTTTTTTACAGGAAAAAAAAAAGTGCTACTTGATCTTCAGCAAAGGTTTGCTTGATGCAAAATATTTGCTAGAAATGTTAAAAGAACTTGCTTTAAAGAAAAACCAACCAAAAAGCAAACCCTAAAAACCTCAACTACATAATGACATTTCTTCTCATGATGCCAAACAAGTTGGATATCAGTAAAAAGTTCTTCACCCAGAGGGTGATTGGGTACTGGAACAGGCTCTCCAGGGAAGTGGTCACAGCACCAAGCCTGACAAGAGGTGCTTAGACAATGCTCCCAGTTATGGTGTCCTGTGCAGGGCCAGGAGTTGGACTCCATGATCCTGATGTGCCCCTTCCAACTCAGCATGTTCGGTGATTCTATGAAACATTTGAAAGGGTGGGGTGGTTGGAAAGTGGATTGGTTGTAAATACAACACTGACAAAGAAATTAAGCAGCTTGTATGCAGTAATAGTACTATATGTAGCTTAATTCACTTTTGCCATTACTTAAACAAAACAGATTATAGTTCCAGCTGCTCTTAGCAGCAAAATTTTTCTGGCCCCCAATCATGGCACTCTGTAATTCTCTACAGTCTCAGGTGTAAACACCTGCAATGACTATTTTATGATCTACCTATATGGGACAAACAACCAAAGTGAAAACAGATAAGATACTTCAGAATATTCAGGAGAGGGATTCCTCATCAGAGCACACAGAGAATCTATCACTGTAAACATAAATTTCAAACATAACCTGGCTCTCCAAAACCAAAAAAGTATTTCATCACACTTCACAGCAACTACTGAAACGTTTCATAGAAGGGCTGAACTTGAGGGCTGTTACTGCCTGATTACTCCTGCTTTGTGAGCATAAGAACACAGACACAGACCCTCTGTTACTGCCACTGATATTTCCTGAACTTTCCTCAGTCCCACCCTAGAACCTATTGCCCATTACTACTGGCCAGTACAGGTGGAAAGTGAAATATAAAGAGACAGGAAACTGGAAATCTGGATAGTGCACGATTTTCTGGTCTTCAGACAGAGAATAAGTAGTGTCTTCAGGGTTAATTTGATATGAACTATATTGACTGAATAACAAAGTTACGGAAAAATTCAAAGTAAAGGGTTCAACTTCTAGTGTGGTTAGGGTTTTAATTGCATTTTCATCTTTCTAATTTTACTTTTAGCAGGAAAGCTGTAATAACTGAAGGACCATCAGCCTTGGGGCTCTTTCTTTTCTGCTGCTTCTTAATAGTTTGTGCAGGTTAATGAGGTATGCCTTGATTTGTAAAGGCGTTAGGGAACAAACCTGCCAGCTACACAGCTAGAACTCTTTAGCAGAATCTAGGGATGTTTTAGGAACACCTTAATAATTTCTTTTTTCCCGTATCAACAGGATTTTTTAACACTAAAATGTGCCTTTGTTAAGATAAGTCTGAAGGACTCCTCATCTTCATCTGGATACGGCAGTTTTGTTTGCTACCTGCCCTATTTAGCTTTCAGGTCCTACTCCAGAGAAAGTTGCCTTTTAGTTTCTTGAAGTACTTAATGAATGTAAAAGGCTTTTTGACCCTAAGGAAAGAAAACAACTTGCAAAATTCAGTTGATTTTATGTTGCAGTACATTAAAGAAGGGTGTATGAATAAACATGCTGTGCACTAGCTCTCTAGTGCTCCTGTTATGACTGATGGTGGCCTTCTTCCTGCCCGGCTCTGCTGTTTCAGGTTGCAGAGAAAATCAGCACATTTTGAATGTCTAGCCAATCTGTCACTTCATCTTTGGTTTCTACACATGAAAGAGAACAAAAACTGACATATATTTGTAAAGACACTCTTTACCCTGAAGTGCATGTTTGCTCACTGGCTTTATCTGAGCCACTGGAAAACTGTGCATGTTGAAGAAGGCATTCCTCTCACTTCACTGAGCCGTAGCCACAAAACAAGAAAAGCCTCAAAGCAGAGAAGGAAAGGCATCTGCCAATGCAATTGCAATCAGCCGTTCCTCCGGGCCCTGAGGAGAGTAAAACACGGTGTCTGTCTGAAGTAGCACAGGGGCTGCTGTTGCTTGCAGGATTTGTATTCAGCACTAACAGCACCTAAGCAAGTTACAGTGGGGAGGGGGAATTACTTCTGCAGCCTTCGAGAATGAGCATTTGCACAATGATGAAAGTGGGATTAGGCAGCTGGAATTTCAGCTGGAGGTCTGCAAGCCGCTTGTAGTGGTGGAATGAACAGGACAGAACCACCTCTCAAGAATTAGTCCAGGTAAACCAGCAAAAATTGAACCTGACACACAACAATCCTGCCAGACAAGAATTCACTCATTCCTGCATAGACTGTAGAAATTGAGGGGCTTCCTAGTCTATCTTTCTGTGATAAACAGCCTTACTATTTGCCAGCATGCAGGGTCATTTTTTGCTATATGAAGACATTTAAGAATATTCTTATTTAACTGGTTAAAACCATTTGCATTATTATTAATTCTCTTGTCTGTAGTGACTGATGTGTAATGTCTCCATTAGTTCTCCTTCTTCTTCTGTGATTTTGAGGGATGTGGCCTCAATAAATATCCTTCTTTTTTTTTTTTTTTTTTTTTTTTTTTTTTTTTTTTTTTTTTTTTTTTT
>VZUI01043405.1:0-123696 GCA_013401135.1 Cettia cetti | reverse complement strand
TGGATGGATGGATGGATGGATGGATGGATGGATGGATGGATGGATGGATGGATGGATGGATGGATGGATGGATGGATCAGACTTCTTTCTTCCCAAAGCCTGCAGAACATCCCCAGGTTTCAGACACCCCACTTTCCTTCCAGGGAGTGAGTCGAGCCTGGAAAAGCAAATCCCAGGACATCATTCAAGCAAAAGCCTTTTTTCCATGCACAACCAAGAAATTCCTGGGAATTCCATGGGAAGGGTTGGCTCCAAGAGGGTGGCTCCTGGTCACCACGCTGGATGTGAGGCCCGGTTTTCCAGAGGGAAATATTCATCCAGATTCCATCCAGTACCTGATGGGAAGAGCAGCCTCTGGCACGGGAGTTGCCCATCATTCCCAGGAGCTGTGGGACCCCTCGCTGGGCCCTGCAGCCTCCTCCCCACCCCGGGGGGTGCTCCCAGGCTGTGGGGAAAGGACGGGATCTCCATTCCACCATTTCTGCCTCCAGCTGCATGCAACGGGAAAAATATCCCAGGAAAGGGACCCCACAGAGTGATGAATGATCCTGAGCTACCTCAGGATTGTTTTAGAAACACAAAAAGGGGGAAACACACACAGGGGGAAAAGAGAATTTGTGCCTGTCACAGCTGAGCACCGGCCACTGGCAAAAGCACCAGAGCTGGCACCAGCACTGGCACCGGTACCAGCACCAGAACCGGCACTGGCACCGGTACCAGCACCAGAACCAGCACCAGAACCGGCACTGGCACCAGTACCAGCACCAGAACCAGCACCAGCACCAGAACCGGCACCAGAACCAGCACCAGCACCAGAACCAGCACCAGAACCAGCACCAGAACCGGCACCAGCACCAGCTGTGTGTCCAGAACCAGCACCAGAACCAGCACCAGAACCAGCACCAGAACCAGCACCAGAACCGGCACCAGCACCAGCTGTGTGTCCAAAACCAGCACCAGAACCAGCACCAGCACCAGCTGTGTGTCCAGAAACATCACCAGAACCAGCACCAGCACCAGCTGTGGGTCCAGAACCAGCACCAGAACCAGCACCAGAACCAGCACCAGAACCAGCTATGGGTCCAGCCCCAGCTCCAGCCCTGCTCCACGGCCACAGCTGGCGCTGGCTGTGGGTGCCACTGCTGTCCCCATCCCCCTGACACATGTCTGCCACTGGCTGCAAGATGCAGCCAAGTTTCCAAGCCTGGCCTTGCCAAGGATCTGGATAAGAGGGAGCCAGCACATCCCCCCTTCCCCAGCCTCCAGCCCTGCCTGGGCACTGTGGCTGCACAGTGAGGAGGTTTTGGGCTCTAATCACTGTTTGCTGCCTTGTTTTGTACAAGAATTAAACACCTGCCTTTTGAAGGCTCTTTCTCGTTGCTGGGAACATTCCCTAGTGCTGTGTTCCCCTTTAATTTCCTCCGGCAGTGCTGCCTCCCATCACCCTTCCCATTTCCACGGCATCGCAGCACACCGGTACCTGCATCCACCTCTTGTGCCGGGGCTTTGAAGTTGAAATTCCATCTCCCTGCATGATCAAATCTTTGATTTCTGATTAAAGCTGTCAAAGAAACAGTTTCCTACCTGCTGAAAATTCAGATTTCAAATAAAATAAAAAGACAAAATCTGCATTGGGCTAAGACATAAAAATACCTTTTCCATGGAGCTAAGAAAGGAAAACAGCGTCAGTGCAGGTTGGTCCCAGCGTTTTATCTCGGCTGCAGCCTTTGCTTTCCCTCCTTCCACTTCTTTTGTTATGATTGGCATATTTTTGGAAATACGAGCCCGTGTTAAGTGAGAAGACAAGGAAATTTTCACTTTCAGAGCAGCAAAACAAAATTGTCCTGAAAAAATGTATGGGCAGGCTTGTTGGGTTTTTTTCTTTGTCCTCAACTTTTGGAATTGAAATTGTCCCATCAAAACCTGTCCTAAGGAATGAGTGAGTAAATAAATAGAAGAATGTTTGATCAAGCAAGAACAAGAACAATTATTGAATTCCCAGTGGTCTCCCTGTTGGACATCTCTGCAGACCTTCCCCTCCCACCTAGCACATCCTTCCCATCACAAACAGTGGGCCCAAAAGGGAAAAAGGGAAAAGGCCAAATTCAAAAACCCATCTGGGAGCTTAAACTAGAGGTCTGACACTGTCAGCACAGCCTAGATGGAAAAAATATCCCTTTTCCATGGCATGGAATGTGTTCCTTCATCAGGAGACTGCACACACGTGGGAAGTGAATGCGTGGATGAGGAAAGTGCTTGGATAACAGATCTCGCTGTGCCAGGAAGGGTCTGGGTTGGGAAGGCTGGGGGATTCAGTGCTGGGATTTTATGGATTGTTGCTTCCCATGTCTTCAACCTATGGTGTGGGAGCAGCCAGCCCAGGAAGGAATGCTTGTAGCCAGCCCTGGTATGGGAATGAGGAGGATGAATCCAAGGATTTGAGGGATAAGTGCTTCTCAGGGGGGTCAGAGAGAGGGGGAATTTCCAACTATGCACAGGCAGGTGCAGGAGTTACGGGTGGGGATGGGTCAGCGCTGGGTCTGTGAGCAGAGGGATTGTCACTGCTCCCTCAGGACATTCTGCTGTCCTCCCACTGTCCTTGGTCACAGGGACAGCCTGGCAAAGCCAGTCCTCTGTCCCCTGCAGCCACCGCGACTGAGCGGGGACAGGAAAGCCAAAGAAAATCCGAAGGCATCCAGACACTCCAGATCTGGGGGGTTGAAGTGGGTAAGAAATCCTCTCCCCTTGGGCACAGAACTGGGACACAAACCCTTCCTCCAGTCTTTGGGAGTAGAACTGGCAGACAAAGCCTTTATCCAAATCTTTGGGAATAGAACTGGCAGACAAAGCCTTTATCCAAATCTTTGGGAATAGAACTGGCAGACAAACCCTTTATCCAAATCTTTGGGAATAGAACTGGAAGACAAAGCCTTTATCCAAATCTTTGGGAATAGAACTGGAAGACAAAGCCTTTATCCAAATCTTTGGGAATAGAACTGGAAGACAAAGCCTTTATCCAAATCTTTGGGAATAGAACTGGCAGACAAACCCTTTATCCAAATCTTTGGGAATTGAATTAGGAGAAAAACCCTTTCTCCAATCTTTGGGTGTAAAGTTGGGAGACAAACCCCTTCTCCAGTCCTTGGGAGTAAAACTAGGACACAAACCCTCTCCCCACCCTTGGCACCCTCCCCATGTCCCCCACCCCCGTCAGGCTCCGTGGCCCAGGTGCCCACAGGGCTGTGTTCCCAACTCCTGGGTTTAATCTCCACATTTATGGGCCATGTGCATTTAGTTAACAGGTCTGGCCCGAGCAGCAGCGTGTGCCAAGAAGGAACAATCATCCCTCATTTCCCAGCTGTGACATCATCAGCTCATATTTCACGGATATGATGTCACTGCTGCGCAATAGGACTCGGGATTTTCAAAAGGTTTTTATTAATGCTGAGGCTTTTTTGGGTGGGTTTTCTTGTGGTTTTTTTTTTTTTTCCCTCTGGTCTGGCCAGAACATCTGGAGCTGAGAAACTTCAGAGTCCAGAATATTCACGAGTTGGAGCAGACAGAATTCCAACCCGCAGGACTTCTGGGAGGAGGACAGATAATGATGTGGGGATCCAGGAGTCACAACCAACTGAGGGAAAAATCAAAGAGCAGCAGGAAGGGGGGGTGAGGCAGGAGGGGTGGGGGGCTGGGGATGTGTCCTCACCCTCACCATCCTGAGCAGGCTGGGGACACCAGGCTGGGGAGGGGATACCAACAGAGCCACCTGGGATGGTGGCAGAGAATGAATGACACTTCCACAATGGAGAGAGGTCCATCCCTCTGCTTTTCCAGAATAAAGGAATTTTTTCAGCCTCACAGAAACCCCGGAAAGCTGGGAAGGAGGGAGGGAGAGGAGAGGATTCTGGAGGAGACGGTCTGCTGGGCAGGCAGACAACCGGGGGAGAGGGGATGGAAGCCTTGGGGAGGTGCAGCAGGAATTGGGGGGTGGGATGGAAGCATTGGGAAGGTGCAGCAGGAATTGGGGGGTGGGATGGAAGCCTTGGGAAGGTGCAGCAGGCCTGGACAGGGCTGTGTGTCCAGTGTTGCTCTGCAGGATTGGGAAGCACACCCTGTGGCACCTGGCTGTGAGATTAGCATCCCTTGGGATGCTTGGCACCCTCCCAGGATCCCATCCTTCACCTGCATCTCACAGGGCCTCAGGTGTCTCCCTCACACAGGACTCCCCCTGCTGAAAGCTGTGGGACACCTGGAGCTGGATCAAGGTGCTAAAAGGACTGGGGTGACCATTCCTTGGAATCCCTAACTAATCCATCCCAGCTGCATCCCTTTGGAGTTCCCTTCCCAGCAGCCCTCATGCAAGAGAGCACAAGAAGTCCCAGACAATGGAAATGCTTTTTCCATGAGCCTTCGCAGCAGAAGCCGGAATGTCAAGCACAGCTGTTGGGAGAATCCCATGGAACTGATCTCACCACGCTGCAAGCAGTGGGTCCCCTGCCACGTGCCAATCCCAAAAAATGTCATTCCATGGTTCTGAATGAGGAAAGGCCTGGAAAGGGCAGGAATTCTGCTGCTCTGCTCCGTCTTGCCAGGTCTGTTGTAACCCATTTTTCCGGCTGCACCAGCGGACTGCAAGCTTTTATCAATCCCTTGGGAGCTCCGCGTGAGCCCGGAGCCTCTTCCAAAGGAGCCCTGGCAGCTCTGGTGGCTGCACCAAGGAGAGAAATGTTGGAGAATGAAGGCTGACAAGCTGATGAGATAAACTGGTCAGATCAAAGGCTGACAGCAATAATTGTACACGGCGTTGCTGTGCAAAGCTAATTTAGACACAGATGAGCCCATGACAGACTCACTGGAGGGTGGCAGACAAGCAGGGAATGGAGAGCACTTCATTTATCCTCCCTGGAAGTGGGGGGAGCGCAGGGAGCCAGAGGCTGGGGCAGGTTCTCCTTCGTTCTCTCCTCTTCCAAGTTATCAAACTTTATCTGGTTCCTTTGCTGCAAATTAGTGAGTAAAGACAGAGAAGGAAAAACACTGAATCCATCAAGGCTCCTGCTTGTTTCCCAGCCCACGAGGGAGAAGTTGGGATGATTTACTGGGAGCATGGATGGTGCTGGAATGGACTGTCTGGAGAAGCTGTGGCTGGCCCAACCCTGGAAGTGTCCAAGGTCAGATTGGACGGGGCTTGGAGCAGCCTGGGATGGTGGAAGGTGTCCCTGCCCATGGCAGAGTGTGGCACTGGATGAGCTTTGAGCTTGTTTCCAATCCAAACCACTCTGGGATTCTGGGAATCTGCGGTTCTGCAAAACAGGGCCTTGATTTTCTCCTGCAAAGAACCACATTTTCACACCATGTGGGACTTTTGCTCTACTTATAAATCAAACCAGAGCCATCGTTTCTCCCTCATTATTTTTTTCTAGCTCACTCAGCTCACTGGGAACTGGAGGAGTTTCTCCTTCTGGTGGTGTTCAGGCTTGCCTGCTGCTTTGGGTCTCTGCAGAGAAATCCTGGTTTCTCCACCACCTTCCCTCTGCTCTTCCCATCCCTGGCAGGAACCAAGCCCTGCAGATGCAGACCCCGTGTCCTGCAGCCGACACCTGCACCAGTACAGACCCCCCAGCGCGTTCAGGTCCCTCTACTTTCCCAAGCATCCCGGAGATCCTGCTGTTCCCAGCCCTCGGGAAGCAGTGGCTCCAGGCTGGGAAGCAGCGGGATGCAGCCACCGGCACGGGCTGGCAAATGAGGGAGTAACTGAAGGGAGAAGAATTTTCACTTCATATTTTATGCAAAACTGACACTTTCAGCCCAAGAAGAAACGCTGTGCCCACCCTTCCCCCGCAAATCCATCCGGGTGGGAGCGGCCAGCGCTCCCGGATCCCATCCCATGGGCGAGCTCCGCAGGGAGAGCCGCTCGCCCCTGCCCTGCTCCGGTGCCCAGCCCTGCTGGCTGTGCTGCAGCTGCCAGAACAATGGGAACAATCCCAATAATCCCCCTCTTTCCCGGGAATACTGCGGGCTCTTGGCAGCTCCTTCGCACACAATTAGCATTTCTCGTCAGGCGGGGGAGCGCAGATTGCGGGCGCTGCGGAGTGTTTTGCACAACAGACCGAACCCAATATGGCCCTGCCTGGACCCGCAGCTAAAAGCGACTTTCCCAGCAGGACAGACCCCGCACGGCTCCCACGGCGCCGCCGCAGGGAGAGGCTGCTCCCGACCCCTCCCGGGCACGGCCCCAAACGCTCCCGAGGGCTGGGTGGAGGGGGGACACTGCCCCCAACTCGACTGGGGACAAGGACTCACCCTTTCCTTGTTCAAGGGAAAAGGAGGTGGATATTGGTGGGTCCAGGCTCAGAAAAAGGGACTTAGAGAGCTCAGGGGTCGAGGGACACACGGAGCCATAGGATGGTTTGTGTTGGAAGGGGCCTTAAATGCCATCCCTTGCCATGGATAGGGACACCTTCCACTATCCCAGGTTGTTCCAAGCCCCATCCAACCTGGCCTTGGACGCTTCAGGGGAGGAGAAACTGCAACTTCTCTGGGCAGTCTGCTCCAGCACCTCCGCCCACCTCACAGGGAGGAATTCCTTCCTAATACCCCATCCAAATCTCCCCTCCTTTAGTTTAAAACCATTCCAGTGTATCTAGGGGTTCACAGTGGGTGGCAGACCCTTTCCAGGCTGGGAGAGGATGGACCTCCGCCTGCTGACACCACTTGTGATCCTCCAGCTCCCCCTCAGCTGCCGATGCCAAGGGATCTGTGCTGACCCTGCTCCAGTGCCAGCCCAAGAGGGTCACACGTGCTGGTGACACCGCGGTGCCTCTGGCAGCCCTCGGCTGGTGGCTTTTCACCTGTTAAACCACAACAATCCAAACTCACACTGCAGCCTCAAAGTGCCCCCTGGAAGGATCCCCAAAGCCGTGTCTGTTTGGGGAGACTGGATTGGTGAATCCAGGGAACACCAGACTGGCATCCCCTGTTAAACCCAGCCCAGCCCATGGACAGTAGCACTCTGTGATTAATTGCTGTGCTTAAAACTCCTATTTATAGACACGCTGCAAGTGCTGTGCCAGGGATACTGGAGACAGAGGCTCCTCCTCCAGCAGCTCCCAGGGCTCAGCAGCTGATCCCACTGCCTTGGACTCCCAGGATGTGGAGCAGCTCAGCTCCTTACCCAGCCAGATGTTCCCTCCCCTCCCTATCCTCCCCACTCATGGTCCATGGGGATCCCTGACCTCAGAGGTGATGCTGTGGATGTGGTTGGATGCTGTGGATGCTGCTGGATGCTACAGGATCCCCACAGGGCTAAGGAGCTTTAGCTGGAGCTTGGCACCTGCACGATGTGGGAGCAGGACCTGAGGGCACTGGTGCTCCTTGACCTCGCATCACCCCAGAGCCAGCACTAGAATCCAGCAGTCTTTGATTTCCTGGGAGGCTCCAGGCCTTGCTGCAGGCTTCCCTGGCCTTTGTCTGGGTTGCTGCTTGGGAAAGGAGCTGTTGGAGAACCAGATTTCCCAAGCAGCAGCTGGAGAATTGGTTGGGAAGGACATCTTTGGGTAGAGATGCTCTGCATCCAACATGTTCCTACCCTACAAACAGTTCTCTTCATGCTACAGTTTCCTTTAAAACAAAACAAACAAAAAAGGAAATCCATTTCACCCCGCTTTAATTTTCATGAAAGCCCCAGCTCTTATAAACATTGAGGTAGTGAGCAGGGAGGGTTCAGGGATATTGCTGCCATCAGCACCTCACTGCACAGGGCATCCCACTGCTGAGAGCATCCCACTGACCACAGCATCCCACTGACCACAGCATCCCACTGACAGGATCATCCCACTGACAGGAGCATCCCACTGACAGGAGTATCCCACTCTTATGAGCATCCTTGATCCCCTCTTTGCCTGTCTTCCTCCTCCAGCCCCACATTTGGGCAGTGTTGGGACAGGCTGGTGGTGGTGGTGGCTCCTTGACCACATGGAGCAATCCAGGGCAGCCCCATCCAGCTGTGGCTTTGTGCTCTGCCAGGAGCCTCCCAGCCCTTCCCTGGCAAGCCACAGCTCTCCTGTCTGGGGGCTCCTGAGCTGCATTCCCACCCTGTGGGTTTGTGGGGGAGAAATATCCTGAGTTTGTGCTGTTTGGGATGTGAACGTGTCTGGTGGGGAATGATCCCCCCTATCCACACTCACACACGCAGGGGGAGCCAAGGAGGGGGAGCATTTCCACATGGACACAAAACAATCCCTATTTGTCTCCAAGACAGACCCCACCGTTGGGTTTCCTGGGGTCACGCAGCTGCAGGAACATGTGGAAAAGAAATGTCTCTCTGCTCAGCACTGGACATTCATGTAATTCAATCTATTGCTCCCATGTGCAAGAAATCCACCAAAGTGGCCCCATTCCAAATGGCAGGAAATGCAGAGTGTCAGGGACAGAGGCAAATCCTCTCCCGATCCAGGGCTTTGTTTTATTTTAATTGGGTAGGACTGGGAGAGGCGATGGAGGTCGTGTGGGGCTGGGGGAGGCAGCACAGGCTGGGGACATCCCACTGTCCCTTTCTGTGGTCACACATCACCGGTGGCCTGAAACTGGTGAGGAGGTGCCACAGGGACCCTGAGATGCCAGGACAAGCACACCTGGCCCCCAGAGCAGAGGTGGCTGCAACTTCCTGCCATTCCCATTCCCAAAATCCTTGCCACATCCTCCCAAAGAAATTCACGGTGACTTTCCACATGACCAGCAGCACAATAAAGCCTTTTCCCTGGGATTTTGGTGCCCAGGGATCACCCTCTCCTTGCAGACCTTCACCCCAACACCTGGGCTCCCTGAGGAGCTGAGCTGGTCATGCCAAGCTCCAGTTCAATCCTGTTTGTTTCCCAGGAATGCTTCTCCAGGATGTGAGCTGAGGTTACCTCAGCTGAGCCTTAAATGGATTTTTCCGTTAAGAGAGGATTTCTTTGGTCTTGTTTTATTGAAAAGGAATTTGCAGTAATTAGCTCTTACAGGGGATTTCACTGTTCTCTCTCCTCCTCTAAAGCATAAAACACTTATTACAACACATTGTTTAATGTGATCTCCACTCCCAGGGATTTTTCTTTCCTCATGTGATGATCCAGCCCTGCCTTTGGACTTCAATGCTCTAAATCTTCCTGCAGCCCTGAGCCGTGCCCTGATCCCTCTGTCTGGATCCACATTTATCTTTCCCTCCTAGTCCTTGGTGCAGCTGGAGATGAGAGAACTGGGAAAAGACGGTGCTTTTTTCCCCCATTTTCCCTGATTTATTGGATTCTTGTTGGGCTGAACATTCCATGTCTGCTTCCACGGGCATCCGGAGCCACGGAGAGCAGATTTTTCCCTACTAACCTCTGTCCCTAGCAGTGCCTTCACCTGTGTTAGGCTGGGCTTTATTTAGGCTGTTTGCCTTCATCTTCCTCCTTGGAAAGTGGGCTAGGAGCGGAGCAGGGAGCAGAGTGATCAAATCCGGGTCAGGACACACCAGGTTGTCCCTCCTGCTCCAGGATAGTGACATTCCCTCATCCCTGTGCTGCCCTGATGGCAACATTTCCCTGCTATTCAGCCTGTGTTTTGCTGCTCTCATTCCCATGCTTTTCCATCACTCCTAACAGCCCCTGGGCTGACCCGAGCACCTCCCTTGCTCTCCCTCCTTCCCTCCCTCCATCCTCGGCATTTCAGCCTGGAGGAGGCTCCCGAAGGCTCTCCATCGTTCCCGGAGGAGGCTCCCGATGGCTCTCTGTCACTCCCGCTGTGGGTGGAGGTGGATTTTCCCTCGTGAGAGTGTTCAATCTGCTCCTGCTCCGCGTCAGCTTTGTCTGAGCCCGAGATTAAACCGCGGCGTGCTGGAGTGCTTGTTCTCCTTGCCGTCACGCCGCCCCTTTAAAGTCGCCGTACAAATCCTGCCCTGCAGCTCCTTGATTGTGTTCCTGCTTCTCCTCTGAACTCCCTCCAATCCATCAGCAGCGCTCCAGCGGCAGCGCAGGTGCAGCTGCGGGAGCCTTTGCCAGGAGCCTCCGGTTCTCCGCGATGCCCCGGAGCAGGGGGACCGCGGGGGGGACCGCGGGGGGGACGCGGTGCCGGCCCCGGTGCCAGCCCCGGTGCCAGCCCCGCACGGGGATCACTCGCCAGGGCCATTCCAGACAAAGCCGTGCCGATAACAGCTCCTCTGGTTGCTCTGTCAGCTCCCATTAGAGGCCTGGGGAAGCAGCACTTCCCGAGGCTTTGCAGGATAATTTGTGTGTTTAATACACCTCAAACCCACATTAGGCTGCAATTAAGGCAGGGGGAGGGAGCCGGAGCAGAGGAGACGCCGACCTCCTGCTGCCTGCTCCGATCCTGCTGCTTTCTGTGCCGATGGAGGATGCCAGGGAAGCTGGAATTAGAGGCAAAAGCGTAATTTGTCATTTGCAAGTCTAAGCCAAAGGCTGGGCTGGTGGGAAGAGAAACGGGAGAGCTGGGAGCACCTCATGGGAAATTACCATTGAATGAGCTGAGCTGAGCTGAGCCGAGCCGAGCTGAGCATCCCAGCTCACTGCCAGCAGCTGAGCCAGGCAGGTGGTTGGGAGCCAGGGACATGGAGCTGTGGGATGGCAAGAGGGGATCCCACAGCTCGGCAGAGCTGTCACACAGGTCACTGCAAGGCAGGTCCTGCAGCCCAGCTCCACAGTCCATCCGGGGAATAGAAAATTCCTTTTCCTCACACCACCAGGCCATTCTCCTTGGCCTAGTTAGAGCTTTTGTTGTGTGCAGCTGGTAGAGAAAATGCTCAGCGTTAGAGGAAATAAAGTGGGCGCAGCTCACCCCAACTTGGTCCTTGTAGGAGTCAGAGTTTGGGGTGCCCACTGGTGTTTAACTCATCCCATTGGAAAACAGATCCCTCCCCAGTGAGACAACCATGAGGAACCCACAGACCTGTCCTCATTCCAGTCAACACAAGCCCTGCTCCATGCCAGGAATTGGGAACTGCTGGGAGTAGGAAAGTCTTTGGTGAGTTCTGCAGTGGGATTTACTCCCTGAGCTCCACGCCCATCCAGGTTTCGCTGCTGCCAGAAGAGAGATCCCACTCCTTTCCCCCACACAGGACAGGGAACGCTGAGCGTGACCCACACAGAGCCAGAGACACAGCTCCTCCTCTGGTGGCCTTCCCACGTGGACCTGGCATGTGTCCGTGGTGTGTGGGGAGGACAGGGACAGGGATCCTCCGTGCTGGGAATGGCGCAGTTCTCCCCACACCGGGCAGGAGGGATTTCTGCGGGAATAAACTGAATCCCCCAGATTAAAAATGTTTCAAAGCTAATCAGGAGGAGTGGTGTGTGGGAGCCAGGCATCCTCAGAACTGTCAACAACGTTTCCTTTTTCCTCAGGGGCTGCTTCAGAGGGTGCCAGCTCCTTCCTCAGCATCCCTGTTTGGCTGGGTGGGAATTCGCCTCGGGCAGAGCTGCTGCAGATTTTCAGGAGCACACGGGAGCCTTGCAGAGTCCATCAGGAAACCTGGCAGGTGCTGGGATGGCTCCTGAGCAGCAGAGACCAGAGACCCTTCAAAGTCAAGTGGCCACTGAGCCTTGCAGAGCCATCCCAGCTTCGCTGGGTGCTGGGAAATGGAAATGCTGCTGCCAGCTCTGCTCCTCATTCCCAGTTAAACCCGGACTGCAGCTGCTCCTCTGGCCCAGCTCTGCTGGGTTTCTTTTGGAACTGGGAGGTCTGTGACTGTGGCCCAGGGCTGGGAGCAGCCCAGGGCTGCTGGAGCAGAGTGGGGAATATGAAAAGGTGGAGCATGTGGAAAAGGGTCGGGCAGGCTTTAATCCAGGAGCAGTCCTTTGGAGGAGAACAGGGAAGTGTGGGAGTAGCCCGAGTAGGGAGGGAGCACTGATGAGCTTTGACCTTGGTCTGAAACATCTCAAAATACATTTAGGGCTTGTTGATCAAAATATTCCTGCTGCTCCTGGATTCCCTGGGTAGAAACATGCTCGTGCTTGATTTCCCAGCCCAGGGCTGTGCGCTGGCAGCACCTGCACCCCCTGTTTTCATGGAAGAGTCTCCCAGTGCAGGAGGCTTTGCATCAAAGCTGTCAGTGCTGGGTAATCTCCTATTTTCCAGGGAAGCCAGCATGCATTAGGATGAAAAACCCTTGTGGAGTCAGGTGAGCCCAGGTGTAATCCCATAAACCGTGTTCCAGAGCCCTTCAAAGCTGCTCATCCGCACTCGGATTTCCAGAGCTCTGCAAAGATCACTTCCAGGGAGTGACAGAGAACTGGGAACAGTGAATGGAGTGTCCTAGCCCTCCCCTGCTCGCTGGAGCATCTGATCCCAGCCTGTCCCTGTGCCAGGCTGGACCCCCAGGGTCAGGAGCAGCTCTTGGACATGACCATGCTTGGTGGGGGATGAGAGGAGCCCTGGGCTGCCAGAGCTCCAGCTCTCCCAGGTATCTGGAGCAAGAGAGATCCCAACAAACCTCTCATGTTTCCTTCCACATGCCAAGCCCTAAACCTGGTTGTCCCTGTTCCAGACCTTGTCCCCAGGCTGTGGCTGTTCTAGGGCAGGGAGAGCAGCTGGCACAAAGCCTGGGCTCAGACCTGGGCTGAGCCGGGCCCAGCACTGCAACTTGGGACCGTCGGCAGCCAAGGCTTCCCAGAGAAGTGGCCAAACTCCAGTGGGCAACCAATCCAGCTCCTCCTTTCTCCTTGGAGAGCAACTTTTTACATGGGCAGATGGTCATAGAAAAGGGGGAATGGTTTTAAAGTAAAAAAGGATGTTTAGATGGGATATTGGGAAGGAATTGTTCCCCGTGAGGGTGGGGAGGCCCTGGCACAGGGTGCCCAGAGAATCTGTGGCTGCCTCATCCCTGGAAATGTCCAAGTCCAGGTTGGACAGGGCTTGGAGCAACCTGGGCTAGCAGAAAGTGTCCCTGCCCACGGCAGGGGGTGGGAATGAGATGAGCTTTTAGGTCTTTTCCAACATGAACCATTGCAGGATGATTCCATGATGTTTTCCCCAGAGCTTGCAGCAGCAGATGAGCCATCCTGCCTCCAAATCCTGTATGGAGAGCACAGTGGGATGTCAGGAACCTGCTCCTTCCCGGACACCAAAGAGCCTCTGCTTCCCAACCACTCCGCCTCATGGAAACTCTATCCCTGCAAACCTTTGCTCCCTTTATATCTTCCTCCTTTATTTTTTATGGAGAGGCCTTGGAGGAGAGGGAATCAGAGGGGGCTGGCACATCCCCCTTCCCCCTGGCCTCTTAGAAATAAAGGGATGCAGCTGGAGGGGCAGGAGTTTCTGGAGCAGTATGGATGGGGTGAGAAAGTCATTACCTGCCTTGGGTTTCACTGTGGGAATGGCCGCACCTTTCCCTGGGAATGGCTCGTGTCCGAGGGCATGGAGAAGGGGGAGAGGGGGAGGAGGGACCAAAGGGGCAGAGGAAGGGCTGGAAGCAGCATGGGAAGAAAGAAAAAGGGGAAGGGGATTTTTTTTTTTTTTCCCTCTGCATGTAGCCATAGAAGGGCTGAAATGAATTACCTGTCTCCAAAGCCGCGGCATTCGGGGAATAATCGATTGAACACGCCACAAACTCGGATTTTATGGCTTCAGGAGCCCGGCTGGGGCTGGGGGAAGTGGGGGAAGAGGAAAACTGTTCCACACTGAGGGGACACCTCAGGGGGATGAGTTTGTCTGGCCTGTTTTTTTCTTTCTTTCTTTCTTTCTTTCTTTCTTCTATTTTCATCCCTCTCCTCTCTTAGTTTGGAGTTCTTTGGGTTGGTTGTTGTTGTTTCCCTTTTTCCAATCTTCCCTTGGGGAGTTTCCCTGTTGTTCTGCAGAACTGGATTGTGTTTTCCCTGCTCCTGATGGCAAGGAATGACATTAGCCCAAGGTGTTCCAGCATCTCTTCCCTCTGCACTCCTTCCCAGCCCCAAACTGCTCCAGAATTTGGAGTTTAATAAGGGATTATTATTTCCCCTGATCCATGATTGGGCCTGGAATGGCACTGGCTGAGAGGGAGCAGTGGATGAATCCAGCTGGTTTCTCTTGGCATCTTGCAGTGATCCCTGAGGAGCATCCCAACCTCTTGCTGCTCCAGCACCTCTGGATCCCAGCCCTTCCACAGGGACAGCTTTCCTGCATCTCTTGGCACCAGTGCCAAGCGTTCCTGGAGCTTTCCCTGGAGAGGTGGCAGCTAGAACAGGTCTTCAGGTGTTCCAAGGGCCTGGATTTTGCATCCACATTCCTAGCCATTGGACACATCCCTGCCTCACCAGCATGTGACTGAGGAGCAGGAGGCAGCTCCCAGACCCCCCAGACAGAGAACAAAAGTGCAGAAATTAAAAGACAATTTCCAGAGCCGAAAATAAATTCATGGAAAAGAGCAGGAACACGGCAGTGCTTAGGGGAACATGAGGATTCCTGACAAGCTCCCAGTGATGTTTACCAGGAGAGTCATTAACTCCCACCATGGGAGGAGGGATCCAACTTTTCCAGAAGGCCCTGGGTCAGTCCCTGGGGTTTCTCTTCCTCCCTGGTGCTGTTTTCGAGCATCCCAGCAGGGTGGGATCACAGCCAGCTCTGCCCCAGGGACGTGGGCTGCAGGAGCAGAGAGCCGTGCTCCTGTGGAACCACCTGGAATCCCAATCCCTGTGATTCCAAGTCCTCTGATAGCCCCCTGAGCAGGGTCTGGAGGCAGCAGTTCTGGACCCTTTGGTGATTGTGCAGAATTCCCAGCTGCAGTGGAAGTGCTCAAGGCAACTGGGACGAGCAGAGACTGAGGGAAGGATTCCATCCTCGGAGAGAAGCAGCGCTGGAGGTAATGCAGATTTTCCCAGTTTTCTCAGTCCAGTGAGCCACAGAGTGGGCAGATTCCAGGAAGCCCAGTCAGGCAACTCTGGGTTTCTCAGCTGAGCAGGGATTTGGGACCTCACTTATTTTCCATTGGGAAAGTGGCTCCTGCTGCCAGTGCAGCCATGGGGAGCCAGGAGAACTCAGCTTCCCCCAGGGCACAGGAGCCAGGCATCCAGCCAGCCTTGGCATTCCCGGTGTTCCACACCTGCCTACAACACCACAACAACCTTTGGAAGGCCTGGATCCCAAGGTCACATTGCAGACCTGGAGCCAGACACGCCAACCACAGGTGAGTCAGCAGCTCTGGGAAGATCCTGTGCCTTGCCCCAGGGTGCTCCACAGGATTCGTCCTAAACCTCCAGGATCCAGCCGCCTCCATCCTCTGCATGCGTTCCCCGTAATTAAAGTTGCACTGAGAAAATAAATCCTGCTCCTTGCTAATAGGACGGAGGAGGTGTTAAATTATGGCTCCGTTTATCCAAGGATTGCCCAACGCAGCTCCTGCTTTAATAAGTGCCGATAAAACATGTCAGAAAATGATTTGGGAATTAATCCCTCCTGGATGAGGTGGTGACAAACTGCTCTAATATGTTTCACTCCGGGAAGGTGTGTGTTCCCGTTTTACTGAAAGGAGCTGCAGGTGGATTTAGGATTCATGGAAATAAGGGAATGATTGACAGGTGAGGGCTTAAGAGAGCCCATGGGTGGAAGGAGAGAATTGCCCTCCCAGCCCTGCTAGCATTGCCTTCCCATGTTCCCCACTTCCACACTTTTCCAACCGTACCTGGTGGATTCCAGCACCGTTTCTGCCCTGTGCCATCCTTGCATCCCAGTTTCCCCACCTCTGATAACCTCCAGGATGGCAGGAAATGAGTTCAGCCCCTCCAGGACCAGGCAGGAGGGATCGACCTACTTCATCCTGCAGTTGAGTTAATAACTGGAGGTTGATGCCATGAGTTCCACCTTGTCCTCACTTGGAAGTGTTTCCAAGTGGTTTGAGGATCCTTGTCAAAATGCAGCCATTGGGAACTGCTTCATTTGCCAAAAAAACCCTCCCCACTGTTTTTTATCTGGGGAGAGTTTGGAATTTCCTCATTTCCCTGTTCCATTCCAGTCTCCTCTCTCTGGTGTTTGTATCACAGGAGCTCTCCCAGCTCATCTGACACAGGGGATGAATTTGGGGAGTGCAGCTCCCACCCACCCCTCACCCCCACTCCATGCAGCCCCTGCCTGCCCCCTCACTCTTTCTTGGCAGCCTGGGATGTGCCAGGAGTGGGAAGAGCCCAAAAAAGGGGGGTTTTGAAGGAAGGGAACTGGGATCCAGCAAATTCCCCTCTCCAGGCAGGGCACGGGGGTTTCGCTGCACATCCCACCTGCTCCAGTCTCTGGTTGCCAGGACAGGGTGGAAGCCCACAGGGAGAGGAGCTGGTGCAGAGGGGACAGAGGGGAGGGACCCTCAAATCCCACTGAGACCTCATTTCCCCACTGCCTCTTGTCCCTGTGGACCTGGTGGCCCCCTGTGGGTGTGGTGTCCACCTGCCCCTCAGAGGGGCCATTCCCTCCTCATTCCCAAGCCAGGCAGAGGAGACACAGCCAGGGCAGCAGCTCCACAGCCCAGCTCATCCACCAAAGGACATTCAAGCAGTGCCTAAACCCATTTAAAACCTGCTCTGATCCCATAAACTCTGCCTACCTTAACTCGAATTAAAGGGAATTGGCTGGAACTGTGTCAGAGCCAAGGGGGAGTCAGTTCATCCCAGCCCTTCCCAGCTCCTCAAAATGGGGCTTAGGGGAAAGGAGCCATCCAGGAGCTCAAAGCCTCATAATGGGGTTATGTTGCAGTGGAGAAAATGAAAGTTAAACATTAGGGAAACCTTTATAGCTCTGACAAGAGTTCAGCCAGTGGAACGCTGCGGAATTGCTTTCCCTGGAGATATCCAAGGATAAGGCTAAGCACACATCTGACAGGGATGGTTTGCCAGCCTGATGTGCAGGATAAAGTGGAGCAGGTGAGCTGGGGGAGTTTTCTTCCAGCCCTAATAACTCTGGGATCAGTGCAGGGCCTCTCTGCACAGGAACATCCCAGACCATTCCTCATTTTCCACAGCCTCTCGGAGCACTTCCAGCACTCAGTGACACAGGAGCAAGGCTCCCCTGGCAGGTACTCAGGGGCTGGTGCTCAGGTACTCCAGAGGATGCAGAAAATGGAAAAGCTCAGAACAAAGGAATCCCGAGCAATGCCAGTCTGGGGGAATTGCTGGACCATGGGAATGCTTCCAGGAGGATTTGAAGCCTCTGCTCAGAAGGCTGCATTGCTGGAACACCAGAACCAGAACCCAGTGTTTGCAGGTTTTCTCATGAAAATCCTTTGACAAATCCATCATCCATCTGCCTTCCCATGGTTTTGTTTCTAAGCTGAATTCCATGGAGCAGGCAGAGGGATGCTGGAGCCAGATCCTGGGAATGCTTGGAGGGGCTCTGCCCTTCCTGTCCCAGCACAGGCCCCCCCCTGCCCTGGGGGTTTGCTGCTTCCTGGACCAGCAGGAGCCACTTTGGAGTGTCGAGCTGCTCCATCTTTTGGGATGCAGGGCATGGGAAGACTCCTCACCTCTGCAGAGCTGGGATGTTGTTTCCTCAGGATGCTGCCTCACTGAAACACCCAAAAGAATTCCTTCAGCAAGAGAGAGAGAGTAAAAAAGAGGAGAGCGGGATGGATGTTTTCCAGAGCCTCTAGGAGGAGACACGGAAGGAGAGGAAGCAGAGGGAGCACCAGGAGGGGCCCCACCTCCATTCCCAGTATGGATCCCCAAAGGGGAAGGCCTGGAAGGCTGACAGGTTCTCCATCACTCGTCCCTGGCTAATTTGTAAGGAATTGCAGATATGTGGATGGGACATTGGTTAGTGTTAAGTCAAGTGGAAGGTTTGCTCCAAAGTGATAATCAAGAGGCTCCAGGAAAGGGGGAAAGCTCAGCAGATAAGGGCAAGGATCCGAGGCCACAAGTGCTGCTGACAATGGGATGGGGATCATGCTCAGGGATGGGGTCAGGATTTCTCTCATTCCTTCACTCTCACAGCCCACACAGCCCATGGGGAACTTGGCTATTGCCCAGTCTCTCCTGGAATTTCACCCAGAGGGAGAGTGAGATGTGCAAGAAGTGCAGGACAAGCGTGGAGCAAACAGGGATCCAGCTCGGGAGTTTCCTCCACCAACACCCCCCCTGTTCCTGCTGTTCCCACCACAGCTGGAAAACCTCTGGCCAGAGCCTGGGTGCTCTGCATCCACTCCCCTTCACTGTGACCATCCAGGAACCCTCTCTTGGATTTATCCCAGTGCTGTGGCTTTGAAATTCTGAGAGAGGAGGAGAGAAGTTTTTGCAAGGCCAGCAGATCCCTCTCAGGATATCAAAACCTCTTGGATTAATCCCAAAACAAAATAAGATTTCTCTAATTTTCCAGCAGGCTGGGGGAGAAGCCTCCCTGCCAACCTTTCCAGAGCCAGGAGCTGGACAGGCACACTCCCCCTTCCCACATCTCCCAAAAGAAAAGGACCTCGGCTGCTCCCACCTCGGCTGAGACCAGGGGCAGAGGATGGAATGCCAGAAAGATTGGCAGCAGGAAACGGAATTTCTCCTTCATTCCAGCAATTTGATCCATACACGTGTGGCTGGCCTGGCTTTCAGTAGCACCAGGATCCGTCAGTGGGAGAGCAGCCCCCAATTCCAGCTGCTCCAGAGGCAGGAGAGGGCTCGTGTTTAATGGCTCTCATATTAGCACTTGCTATTTAATATTGCATGTTTAGTCTGCTTTGTCTGCTGCTCCCTCTAGGATCAGGTCTATCCCAAACAATCTCAGAGAGGAACTGGGTTCAAAGATGGACTCAAATTGGTTTCAGACTGGCCCAGTTAATGCACCATTCCACCCAAAATTGGGACCAACTGGCATGGGCTGGGATCCTCAGGCATCTCAGTGCTGCTGCAGAATAGACAGATCTGAGTCCAAGGTTTGGGGCTGTTCCACCACCCCATCTGGAATCTGTGAGAGTGGGGAGGTCTTGGAGTGGTTTTCCTAGAGAAGCTGTGGCTGCCCCAGGCCTGGAAGTCTCCAAGACGAGATTAGACAGGGCTTGGAGTGACCTGGGACGGTGGAAGGGGTGGGACTGGACGATCTGTAAGGTCCCTTCCCACCCAAACCATTCTGGGATTCTGTGACTTCTGCCTCCAGGGTGGCACCTGTTGTAGCTGCTGCTGGCAATGATCTCCCTTGCCTGGCCCCACCTTTGCAAAGGAGTGACACCCCTCAGCCTGGGGAGCAGTCCCAGATTGCAGGTCCTGCAGAGAAATCACCTCTGGTAGGGATTTCCTCCAAGTTCTAAAAAGCATTTAAAAAAAAAAAACCCAAAACCAACAAACAAACAACCCACCCAGCAATCCCAGCATCACTGGCATCTCCTTGGCGAGGTGGGGAGGTTCAACTCAGTGTGTGTTTTATGGATTGAGAGCTCCAGACAGCTGGAAAAATCGTTAACGTTCCTGTTTGACGTGTTCCAGCCTGGTTTGGAGGGAGCAGATCCAGCAGCTGAGCTCTGCCAAGAGAGGGAATCACAGGTATTTCACTGGAGAGGGAGAGCTGGAGATGGAACTGCAGGTTTTTAACTGCAGAAGGAGAGTTGGAGTTGGGAACTGAAGGGTTTTGACTGGAGAGGGAGAGTTGGAGCTGGGAACTGCGGGTTTTTAGCTGGAGAATGAGAGCTGGATCAGGGATCTGCAGGTATTTCACTGGGGAAGGGGAACTGGACCCTTTTGCACCAAAATTTCCGAGGTTTCTGAACACAATGGAATCACAGGCAGGATCTGGCTCAGTGTTAAGGAAGAGATGAACCCAGTGCTTTGAGATCAGGGTATGGCACAGGCAGGAGGAAATACCTGGATTTAAGGGGATACCTGGGTTAAAGGACAAGAATGAGGTGAATTTGCAGTGTCCAAGCCCTCTCTGTCTTCCCAGCTCATGGCCTGGGATACAGCAAGGCTCCTGGCACCATCTGCCAGGAGAATCCAGCCTTGTTCTTCCCAGGACTCCCAGCCTCAGCCCAAACCCTTCCATCCAGTGGCAGAGAACGACATCTGTCCTGGGGTGACTTTTTGATGCTTGTATCCCCAGTTGTCTGTTCTGTTTCCCAAATTTGCCCTAAATCAGGACAACATGCCACCTGGAAAAAGACACCGATGACTCACAGGTGGCTCAGCCCACTCCTCCTCACAGCCCAGGGGTGGGCAGAGCCAGAGTTATTTTTCCCAGCCTAAATGAGGAGCAGGGTAACCCTAAGGTGACCCCAGATGCCTGAGGTGACCTATTCACCCAGCGAGCCCTTGGGGCCGCCTGAGCCCAGAGATCCACAGACACCCTGGAGCCAGGGGTGGTGGGGCAGGATCAGGAGCCAAAACATCCCAAAATATCCCTGCTGGGCCTCCCCCGTGGTGTCACTGCTGCCACAGGGCCCACTGTGAGGGCAGAACACGATGAGTTTCAACTGGGTGGCTCTGAACATCAGCAGCTCCCACTTGAAATGTAAAATTTGGGACAGACCAGGCACTGTGGGAATGGCTTTTTTGGTCTAATCCAGTGTCTGGATCCCATGTGGAGGGAGGAGGAGGCTGCAGGAGATTGGGGTAAGGCACCTTCTCACCTCTCTGCACATGTAAGTGATTTATGCTTCTGCAGGTGATGCCCAACGCAGGGCAGGAGGGATCCCAGGGCAGCGGGGAATCCTGGGACAGGAGGGATCTCGGAGCAGGAGGGATCCCAGGGCAGCTGAGCACAGGCTTTGGGCAGAAGAATTTGGGCAATTCCCCCCTCCCTCCTTTGGGTGACAGATCTACTGTGGTGGCATCTCAGCTGCTCCTCCCACTGCTCCTCAGGAGTCAGGCTTGGGAATTAATCCAGCTGGAAATCATCCTGGTGAGAAAAAAATAATAGTTGATGAGGCCAGATCTTGAAGAAGGTTTGACAAGAGTGGGGAAGCCCTGGCACAGAGGTTGCCCAGAGAAGCTGTGGCTGCCCCATCCTTGGAAGTGTCCAAGGCCAGGTTGGACGAGGTTTGGAACAACCTGGGATAGTTCAAAGGGAGTGGATTGGGATGAACTTTAAAGCCACTTCCAACCCAAAGGATCTTGTGATTCCATGGTTCTATTCTGTCACCAAGTGCCTGACCCAGATTTGTCCACTCAAATTCTGCTGCTGCTGTAGGGAGGAGGGGAGAGGGGCTGGGAAGTGGGATAGGTGGGATCAGCACTTCCAGCATGGAGCGGTGTCAGCCCTGTATGAGCACAGATTCCAGCTCTGGCTCCTGCTCCAGGAAACGTTTCCTCAGCCTTTCCTGGAGATGGAGGTGACCTGGTGAACCAGGAATGTCCCACAGCCTGAGCCCAGAGCCCTCAGGCCTGTCACTGCCACCAGCCCTGCAAGGACACAGCACGGGGAGAGGGAACACGAGGGTGGAATTTGTTATCATATCAAACAACGTTCCTCGAGCAGCAGCACAGGGCAAATCAAGGGATGGATAAAAGGCACAAAGCGCCAGCAAATCCTGGTTTAAAATAACCCTTGAAGTAGGAAGCAGCAGCATGAATCATGGTGCATCGCAAACAAGGACGGGATGTGTTTAATTTCCAGTTTATGAAGGCAGTTTTATTTATTTATGATTCTGCTCCAGTGTTTAGCTTATACACAAAGTCATGACTCACTGCTGAAGGAGCTCCAAGTCCTCTTTGGAACAGCACATTTCCTCCTTGAGGAAATGACACAAACCCATTTTGTCCCATCAGCTGAGCAGCACAGGAGGAAGGCGCAGGAGGCATCAGGAGACCTCCTCACCACCAAACCCGCTGGTGGGATCCACCTTCCTGCAGGTAGGAAACTTCTTGAAACACTGACTGTGCTGGGAAAAGTGTGTCAGCAGCAGAGCTGGGCCTCAAGGCTGCAGAGCTGTCCCTTGACACATCAACAGCTGTGCCACCAGCAGGCCAGAACAGGGATTTTGGGGCAAAGCAGCCTGGTTTTGCTGGAGTGGATCAAATCTGCAGGCTTTGGATACAGGGTCCATCCTCCCCGGCTCAGTGGGAATGGGAAGTGCCTCATCCCTGCCTGGTGCTGGAGTTTGTACACAGCTCATGCTCTTTGCTGCCCTGTGGCCTCAGAGCGCTCCTTGTCTTCCAAATTTGCAACAGTTAATCCCACGATTTCCCTGCCAATTAAACTTCTTCATTTGGAAAAATTATATCTAAATGAAAACTAATGAAGTCCTGGCATGAAAATGATCCTTCCCCTGCTCCACGCCGTGGATCCAGGGTATGTCCTAGGAATGTGATCCACTGTGCTGAGCCCACATTTCCCAGGCTTGTTCCCACCTCTTTTACACCCTCTGGCTTCTCTGGGAGCATATCCTGCTCACAGGGCCTGTGCAGTGTCAGGGATGTGTTTCCATCACTCTGGATGTGTTCCCGAGGATGCTCAACTTCCATTGTGCATTTCCAGATTTCTGCTGAGCAGGAGAGGCTGTGGCTGCTGGCAGGGATGAGGGTAGACTTGGGGAGGCAGGAGGAGGTCTGGGATGAAGCAGCAGAGCCCAGGAATTCCTCAGGCTGGGCTTGGTGAAGGGCTGCAGAGCTGACCTTCCTCTCCCAGGGATGATCGGGAGCTGCTTAAGGCACAGGGCAGCCCGGGACAACACAGAGCCCAGGTGGGAAGAGGACACGGAGGGAAGGACATGGAAAGGAGGACATGGAATGGAGGACATCACAGTGAGGACATGGCAGCGGGGATATCACAGCCAGGGCTGCCAAGAAATCACTGTTTTTCCTTTTTTTTTTTCCAATTTTTTTCCCAAAAGCCAGGCAATGAAGCCAGCAGCACCACCCGCCGCAGGAGCCTCCAGGACATCCCCAGCTCGGTCACTTCCCGGCGTGGTGGCCCCGAGGCGCTGGCCGGGGGGTGGGAAGGAGCTGCGGCAGCCGCCGAGGAAGCGCAATCAGCCGCTATTTACGGCCGATTATCTCAGCCCTGCTCCAGCTTCCCGATAATTCCCTGAATTAGCTGGCGCGCTTTGTTCGGGAGTGCTTTTGTCAGATATCTTGGACTACAGGGAAGGGGGGTGGGACCCAGGTGGGGGGAGCGACAGGCAGCGCTGAGTGTTTACAAGTTCCCAAGCAGGAACTACAAGGCTAATTAATTTCTCATTAAGGAAGAAGTCGAAGGATAAAGAAGCATAAACCTCGAGCTTTGGGAGATGTTGTGGATCCAAAGACACGCACACACATCCCTCCCTTTTATCCCTGGGAATGAGGCCCCTTTCATACCCCAAACACCTCGTTTCCTGCTCTTCCCTTTATGCCCCGCACTCCCCTTCCCAGGGATAGTGGGGATCACCGCAGGACCACGTGTCACAAAAATACAGGGGATTTTGGGGGGGGAAAGGCACAGAATTTCGGTGTTACAAGATGAATCTTATCCCAAAATTCCCAGAATGGATCCGCATCCCTGGAAGTGTCCAAGGCCAGGTTGGACAGAGCTTGGAGCAACCTGGGATAGCAGAAGGTGTCCCTGCCCATGGCAGGGGGTGGAATGGATGAGGTTTAAGGTCCCTTCCAACCCAAACCATCCAAAGTTCCTATGATCCACATTTTGGGCACCACTGGAGCTGCATCCATCCCCCAGCCATGGCACCATCCAGCCCCATCCTTCCCTGCTGCCAGCTGTGAAATGGGGTCCCAGGAGAGAAAAAACAGGGTTTGCTGTTCCCCCACTGCAGAGAGCCAGGGAGGAGCTGGGGACTCTTCCCAGGTGGTGCCATCTCTGTTCCTGGCACTTCTGTCAAGCCAGGAGAGAGAAGAGCTCCAGAATCTTCCCATGGCTTCCAGGAAAGTTGCCTGCTCAGACTTCCTTGGGAGCTGTGCCAGCTCCAGGACAGTTTCCTTCAGTAAGCAGGGGGATCTTGAAGGATGAACCAGGTGGAAAACACCCAAGAAGAACCAGGCACATCCTCGTTGCTGGGCGGGTTTGGGGTGCTAAAACAGCACCCACAGGTCTGGAAACCCGGATCCCATTTTAGCCGAGATAATTTCCTGTCCTCATGGGAAGATCCAAGCCCAGGGTGAGCTCCCAGGAGCAGGCAGAGCTCTGTCCCTTCTGCTGGCCGTGGAACAAGGTCAGGTCACCACCAGCAGCCTCCGAAGCTGGTGGGTGACAGGAAGGGGTCACCCAGCTGGCACTGACCCCACAGCCCAGCCCAATCCCACCACTCCAGCTTGTCCAGGAAAAAAAAACCTCTTCCAAAGTTTTGTCTGGCCCTGCTGTTGCCAGCCCTCCGTGAAACCCCAGCTCCTGTGCTTGGCTGGAGGCCGTGGGCTGCCACAGGCACTTCCAACAGGCATCTTTCTCCTGGATGGGATTTGCTCCAGGCCATCGATTTTAAATCCGGGGAAAATTGGCCCATTTGCTGTGTTCACGGAGTGTGTATTTTATAGGATACCTTGTCTCAAAGCCATTAACCAAGCAAACATTCCATTTTATAATCAAATAACAAACCAGAAGATAATGGAGATGTGTTTCCTACCTGCACTGCTCGGAATGCACCAGGGTAAGGGCTGATTCCTCAGGGTGGAGAGGAGCTGGAGATGGGAGGGCTCTCCTGGAATGAGGGAGCTTCTCATACATGAGCTTCTCCTTCCTGGATGTCTGGAGGGGAGGAATATCCATCAGCAGGGCCAGGGGGTGCTGCCAGCCCTGGGCAGAGGGAAGAACTGTGGAGCTTTCCCTTCCCACAGCCCCCAAAGCTCATGAGTGCTTGTGCAGAACTCATGAAACTCTTTCTCCTCTCTGTTTTACATGAGGGGTTTTTTTTCCCCCCAGCTTGGAATTCAGTTAGCAGCCGTTTTCCTGCAGAAAGTGCAGGAATTGGCTGGCGTTGGAGGGGTGCAGCCCTTCCCTGCTTCCCCAAGGTGCTGGGGGAAATCCCACAGTTCATTTTTCCTGGCTGCAGAATGCCTTTTCCTTTGCATTCTTCAGCTCGCAGGTACTTCATCACCACGTTTCCTATTCACATGTCTGGTCATTTCACTCGTGTCAGGGCTCCTTAACTAGGAAATATCAAGATGTTTTCACCCTGGAAAGCTGGGAAGCGTGTAATTAGCCACCCAGGTAATAAATTACCTGTGCTGGCGACAGCCCACTGGGGAAACCTTTATTCTCCATCTCATCCTATTATGCTGAGCCAATTTAGCACATCTGTAGTTGTTTTAAAATAGTCATTTCAATGGACTCTGAGAAAAGGAGGCTTATTAACAACTTAGCTGCCAGGAGGAAAATGGGAGGGACAGCAGCTGCCATGAAGGGAGAAGTTTGGTCCTGGCTGGAGGACAAATCCTGCTGTGCCTCCAGCCCCTTTCTTGGACCACAGCGTGGACAAAGCTCTGGGATCCCCCTCCAGCCTTCCTGGAGCCCCCAGACGAGAAGGGGCTGGGGAATGTTTGGCCATGGATGTGGGCTCCTTCAGTCACCCCATTTCTGAGGAGTTCCATGTCCCCAGTGCAGGGTGCTGCCCCACACCCTCCCCTGCTTCCCCTGGCACAGGACAGTGGTGACATTCGTCTGGGGGGGGTTCCCAGATGTCCCCCAGCTGGCAGAGCTGTCCCTTGTGGTTGTTAATCCATGGTCTCCAGCTGCAGGGCCCCAGGGCTCTGTTTCTTTGGGAAATCCATCCAAGCCTGGCTGGGAAGGGCTCCGCAGGTGAGAGCTGGGGTGGGCAGCTGAGTCCGAGTGCAGAGCACCGCAGGTGTTTGGGCTGGGAAGGAGGGAACAGCTCCAGCCTGGAGGGAGAAGAGAGAATTGATACCTTGTGTTCACAAACCCAGGCAGCTCCCGGCTCCAGCGCCGCAGAGCCGCATTCCCAGTCGGTGTTTGGGATGGGATCACACTCCTGAAGCTCACAGGGAATGGCCTCGGACATGGAGGAGCTGGAATGTGTCCTTCAGAGCTGGTGTGTGCTCGGACAGGCCCTGGGTCACCCCCAGCCCACCCCAGGAATCTCTGGATGAGCCCCTCGAGGCACAGCCAAGGGCTGCTTTGTTCGGCAGAACTCGGGCTCCAGGAGCGGATGCCAAGGGAAAACCAGGAGTTCTGGGCTTTGGCACAGCCCCTGAGTGGATGACACTGCTCATTTCTGCCTTTCCTCCTCATTCTCCTCCCCATCCATCATTGCAGCCCTGTTGGACACCCTCCATCCCTGCTGCAATGGCCAGGACTCTCTGGAGAGCTGAGCTTGAACCCTGTGCCTCAGGCAGGAGCGAGTTCCTGCTGGGAACCTCCCCTTCCCTCCTCCAGGCTCGGTTTCGTTCCCTCCCCACGCTGCTCTGGGATATTTCCCGGCTGTAGCTGGATGAGGGGGAACACAGATCATTTTTAAGCCAAGCCTAAGTGACAGAAGAGCCCTGAGCCACACTTAGAATCCCAGGCAGATGTTTGTGGGACATCAGCACCTTCCCTGCACCTCCATCAGGGAACAACTCAGGCTTTCCCAAGCACCTTTCCTTGGCTCCCAGCCCCTTCCATCCATGCACAGCTGAGCTTCCTTGTCATGGAATCACTGCTTTGGCTTGGGAGGGACCTCAAGGATCATCTCATTCCAATTCCCTGCTTTGCACAGGGAACAAGTCTCCTCCAAGGAGTCACCTTGTCCTCCTGAGGAAGGCGGCTGCGTCCATCTCCCTTCGGAACAGGCTCCCCCCTGAGCTGTGCCTGTCTAAATCCTGGGATTTTCTCTCTGCTGGGATGAGCTGGGTGTGGGGACACCACCATCATGGCAGAGGGACAGGGGGCTGTCCCAGACAGAGCCCCCAGCAGTGCCCGTGTCCCCCTCAGCACAGGGGCTGCTCCAACTTTTCCAGAGCCCACAAAGCTCCAGATCCAGCCTTGGGCTTTTCCAGAACATGGAATATCAGGTCTGGCAGAGGCAGCCCTACCTGCCTGCACACTGGGAGCACTGGGATCTCCCCCAGAGTGCCTCCCACCTCCCTGCCCTCCCATGGCTCCAGCTGGGCCCCTGTCAGGAGAGCTTCTGCTCCATGGCTCTTTTCCAGTGGGACAGTTAATCCTGGCCTGACTCCTCGCAACAAGGACCAAAACCCACATGAAAGAGATTATTTTTCCAATTTCCTTCCCTGTCTGGCAGCCTGGAGAGCACACTTACTTGGAATGAAGCATCCTGGAATTTCCCCTGCCATCACCTAACCCTGACTGCTGCTCTGCCTGGGATGGAGGCAGGAATGCGGCCTGGACCAGCACTAACCCTCCCAAATAAATGGGATATCAGGACAGGCTGGGCTCTGAACTTGGGGCATCCACCCAAAGACACGTATTTTTGGGCTTTTTTTCATAGCATCTTTTAGTAAAGCAGGAATAAAAAGGATTTAGGAACTATTCCACCGGAGCCCCCTCCAGAGCTGACCCAGCCTGTCCCCTGCTGCATTGCTTTTATGCAGAGATCCCTCATATCCCTGGAAATCAGCTCATCCCCAGGTGTAGCCTGAGCATGAACTGGTTCCTGGCTTGCTGGGACAGCGGGGCTTAGGGGCAGCTGGGAGGTGCTGAGGGCCAGCAGCAGATTTGCCTAAAAAAGGCAGAGAAAAGCGCCCGGGAGGAAGCTGCTCCCTGCCGTTTTATTTTTCCTTTCTTATTCCTTATTTACACAGGTTGTTCCAGCTCCTCTCTCATATTTTTACCCTTTGCAAATGGAAAAGAGCAGCAGAACGTTCCAAAGCCCTGACCCTGAGTGACTCCCTGCGAAATCCTTCTGAAACCACTCTCCAGGCCTATCTCCAGTCAATCAGCTCCTGGAAAAAACACGTCACACCCCAACACCTACACCTCTACACCTGGTGTTCCAAAGGTTTTTTTCATGCCTTTGGGAGGCCAGCAGTGGCTCTGTCACATGGAATGTCCCATTCTGTCCCAGGAACTCGCAGAGTGCTGAGCGAGGCCCCGAGCACGGCTCTGCTGAGCCTGGAGGCTCCAGGTGTGAAGGCACCTGGTTCCCAAGGTGCCCATTCCACAGGCTGGTGCTCCCCCTCTCCCCTCTGGCCAGATGGCTCCTGGCAGCAGCCTCTTGTCACATCCCCTGCTCTGGAATTGCTCCGTGCATCCTCTGCCTTCTGCTTTTGTCAAACGGATCATTGACCCCACTTTCCCTCATTGTCTTTGATTATCCAAGACAATCCCTTTCACTGCCTCGAAGAGTTCCCAGGAGGATCCCACCCCTTCCATGCATAAACCAACACAAACATCCGTGGCTTTCAGCAGGCTGGATCCAACCCCTGTGATGAATCATTCTTGTGTCCATGTCTGACTGAACGACAGGGAGAGGGGAATGGTTGTGGGATTTGTCAACTGTAGATTCAGGAAAACAGAGTAAAAAAAAAAAAACCAACACCCTTGACTCAAACGTTTGCTGGCAAATCAAATTATTCTCCACTTCATCTGTATTATTTAGGCTTAATTGTATTACTGGGGCTGTAATCCAGGGAAAACACAATTATTGGAAGAGATTGCAAGGATGGCATCTTTGGGAGGGCAGGAAGGGTGAGCCCGGCTGGTGGGGGTGAGGAGGGGGCTGGGAGCTGCCCGGTGCCAGGACAAAACCTTTGCAGCCCCTGCTCCTGCAGGGAATCCTGCTCAGATCCCAACTGAGGCTGCAGCTGCTGGTAGCTGGGGGCTGTCCCCAGGTTTTGCTGGATATTCCAGGTGACTCAGAGGCTGCCAAGGACCTGAGCAAGGATGGGCTTTGTTTTCCTCACCTATCAAATCCCTCTCTTGCCGTGCCAGGAAACATCCTGCTCTTTACAGCATGCCAAGGATCAAGGGATGCGCTGGTGGCTCTTCCAACAGCAGTTATTGAACCTTCCATGGATTTCACCATCCCAAAGAGCCCCACAAAACCTCTGCCTGCGCATCAGGGATCACTCCACATTCCTTACCCTGCTGGCTCCTGCTCCTCCTGTAGGATCCCAGGGAACAACCCACCTGCCAAGGAGCAATGGAAAAGAGCTCTGGCCCTGGGACACAATGTTTGTGACAGCACCTACAAGAGGCTGCTGAAGTCAGAGGAGAATTTCCTGCTCAGAAGTTTAAAGACAAGAAAGAATAATTAAAGTCCCTTCTGCAATGTCATTAAATATAAATACAAATGGTGTTAATATCTCTGGGTACTACAGAGCGTTCCCAAGCACCCTCTAATTGTCTAATTAAATCACTGAGGGCTGAGGTTAGTGACAGCAAAATCCTTAATGGGGCCTTGCTGGGACATTTAGAGAAGGCTCTGTGCAAGGGGGTTGTTTATCTAATTAATCCCCAAGGTCACAGCCCCAGCTCCTGAGCCAGGTAATGCAATTTAGGCCTCTTGCATTTTGTCAGGCTGGCTCAGCCCTACTTTACACCCACTGGCTGTGCCGGGGTAGGGAAGGGATCCGGAGCATCCTCATGGAGCAGGGAGATCCTCATCCTCCTCCAGGCTCTGCTGTCCTTCAGCGGGGTGCTCTGGAGGGGAATGGGGTGAGCAGCACTTGGTGATGTTGGGGCAGGGGTCCTGAGCCTGAAGAGGGGCTGAGGAGTCACAGACTCGACTCAGGAATTGTCACCTCCTGCAGGGACAGAGCCCACTGCGCTATGTGCTCTTTGTGGGATTGTGAGATGGAATCTGTGGATGGATGGAGGAAGAATTATGTTCTGCAGGACAGCTGAGAGCAGCAGCAGAGATTTTCTTCCAGGATGAGCTGCAGAGGTCAAACACCCTCCTGCTCTCATCCCTCCTGGGGGCTGGGCAGAGCCCCAGAGAGCACAGAACTGGGATGGGGCGCCTGAGGAGCAGAAGGAGGGAAAGGAAGAGAAGGAGGAAGAAGAGGAGAAAAGCCCTTCTCTGCCTCCCTGTCCGCAGGGAGAGAAAGGCTGGACAGAGCTGCTGCCATGGCCTGGCTGCTCCAGAGGCTAGGTGACATTTAGGGACCATCCAGGAGCAGAGGGCAGGGAAGATCCAAAAACAGCTCCCTGCCCTGTTTTGCAGCGTCCCAGCTCCTGTGCTGCTGCTCCCCAAACCCCTGTGACCAGATGAAGGGAGGCTCTGATGCCGCTCATCCCAAATTCCAAAAAAAGAGGCAACTCTTCCCTTTGAAATAATGATTCACCCCCCTACTTCCAGTGTTGGCTCAGCCAGCGCGGATGGCTTTGGATAGGAACAGCTCGGTCGGAATTCCTGGGCAGGCTGTCAAGTTGTCACAGCTCATCCATGTGCAGCCAGGGGCTGGTGCTCCATTGTCCACAAATCCGGACCAGATGTGGATGTCCTGACAGCCACGGGCTCCCGCAGCCGCCGGGAGAAAGGAGCAGCCCAACGCCCCCAGCCGTGGCCGTGGCTCCCCCCTGCTTCCCGAGCCTTCCTCCCCGCCCCGCTTCCACAATGGAATATGCAAAAGGGGAACAACAACGGGCATGGGATGAATAAAGATGTGCAGCTGGGTAAATAATCACCCCTTCCCAGCACTGCCAGCCTTGACCCCCGGACTGTCCCCAGACTGGGCTGGTGACTCTGCTGGGAATTCTGCCCCTGGAGAGGGGAAGGGGAGCTCCTTCCCCAACATGCCCAAGGTAAAAGGCATTAATGGCAGGAAGGAGGGTAGTTTATGTTGGATATTGGGAAGAAATCCTTCCCTGTGAGGTAGGGAGGCCCTGGCACAGGGTGCTCAGAGAAGCTGTGGCTGCCCCTGGAACCCTGGAAGTGTCCAAGGCTGGGTTGGACAGGGCTTGGAACAGCCTGGGATAGTGGGAGGTGTCCCTGCCCGTGGCAGGGGAATGGAAGGACATGATCTTGAGGATCCCTTCCAACCCAAACCATCCTGGAACTCTGCAATTCTATCATTTCCAGTACACAGCACTAAATCCAAACACATCCTAACCCTTCCTGAATCCTGGGCTTGGCTACAAGAGGTGGAACAAACCAGCCTGGCCAGTGCTGGTGGCCTCACTCTGGAGAAACCACTCCAGGCCCCTGCAGCCCTTCCAGGACATCCCTAAGGTGACCGGCTCAGACCTCTGGCCCATCCATCACAACTCACTGAGCCCAAATTCATCCCAGTCCGAAAAAACCCTCAGCTGATGCTTTTGGGAGCTGTGTCTTCATTTTTATGGTCAGGGGTGCGTAATTCCCTCTGACATTCCTGGGTTTTCTGTTTCTTTCCATTTCCACCATTGGAACTGAGTGTTTGCTCCACCAAAATCTGCAGCAATGTAAACACTCCGCTTGCAAGGAGAGGCCTGGCCTTGAAACACTTCCCTGGGATCCTTTACCGGGATGCAGAAAGCTGGGAACAGATTTCCGCTGATATGTGTTGCTTTTCAAACAGAAGCAAATGTTTATGGCCAGGCTGTAAACCACCCTAATGGGGGGCAGATCCGTTACAGGAGCCTTGTTTGGAGACAAAGGAAAAGGAGAAGCCCCGGCTTTGCTTGGAAGCCAAACTTGGAAGTTTGGCTCCTGCTTCTGATGCACTTCCTGAGTCTCGGCCACATCCCACATATTTATAAAGTCACCCATGCAGGGAGTCAGAACTGACAGAAATACACAGGCACTGAGTCACTTTTCCATGCAATTTCATTTGTGTCCTCTCCCACACTTATGGAATTTCACACACTCGTGGATGGAGCTCCCGGCAGCTCCGAGTCCTCCGCACATCTCTCCAACATTCAGCTTTGGGAATCATCTCCATGGAATGGGACACACATTGAGTCCTGCCTCCCCCAAACAGGATCAGAACCTGCAGGGAGATGGCAAAACCTCACTGAAATCCCCTGGATATCAGGATATGGATGGAATTCTCCATGGATTCTCTTCTTCATGGAAAGGGTGGTCAGGCATTGGAACAGCCCAGGAAGGTTTGGAATGCCCATCCTTGGAGGTGCCCCAGGAATGTCTGGACATGGCACTCACTGCTCTGGTGGGGGTCAGCCACGGATTGGACTCAGTGATCCTGGAGATCTCTTCCAGCCTGGATGAATCTGGGATCTGTGATCCTGGGAAGCACCAGCATCCCTCACACACCCCACTGGAGCCGCGCATCACTAATTCCCACTGCCTCCTCCAGCCCTTCCCTGACAAAGCGTTTCGGTGACCCAGGAATGTTATCTTAGCAAATCAAAAATGTAAACATTTAGGTTCAGGACTGGGCTGGCTGGATTTGGGAATGAGTTATGGTCGGAGCCCGGCAAGGAGGCTGAGTTTGGCTTGGCAGTTCCTCCTGTGCCTGGAACCTGCTTTTCAGGATTAAATACGATCCCCTGCAATCCATCCAAAATGTCAATTACCCCGAGTCTCTCAGGTTTGCAATTACAGAATGCAAGTCATGTTCAGCGTTTTATGAAACTGCTTTTCTTGGCAGGGCCCATCTTTCTCTTATTGTAAAAAATAACTTTCAAATCAAAGCATTAAATCAAGGCACAAACGCTGGGAAGGACGCGGGGCTGAGGCTGGAAAGTTCCAGCTCCGGAGCTGGAAGGGAGCTGAGCTGAGCTGGTTTCTGGTGCGGGAACGAGAGTGGCAAATCAGGGGGAAAGAATGTGGAACAGTCTCGGCTGAGGAACGCCTAATCCCACCATCATGGATTTAAGTCCCACAATCGCCTCGTTAGAACCCCCCGCGGGGCAGCGGGAGCGAGCCTGGAGAAAACACCTCTCCCATCCCGCTGGAATCCGAACAGTCCTGCCCCGGCTTGGGCTGGAGCTGCTGCGGCAGCAGCTGCAGGGAATTGCTTTCAGGCCTTTCCAAGCTTTAGGACTCAGCTGCCAAAGGCGCTCTGACCCCTTTCTTCCTCCTCATCTGGAAGTGGGGAGGGGAGCGCAGGGAATTTGGGAACGCTGACCCCACCGTGGACTCGCAACTCTGACCCTGTTTGTGAGAGGGCAAGGTGTGCTCAGCAGGCAGCAAGTGTTCGTGGGGACACTGCCTGTGCTGGAAACAAAAAGGAAATCCCCCTGGAAACCTTCCCTGGGGTTTACATTTGTCCCTGAATGGGTGAGCCGGCCGTCCTGGGGATCGATCCCCACGCTGGGAGATTTCACTTCCCAGCCTTTCAAGTCACATCGAACCCTCCAAGGTCAGAGAACCCTCAGCCCCGGATCCTGATGGAAGCTTTCCTTTGTGTCACTCCCGCCCCACAAGACCTGGTCCAACCTGTGCTCCGGGTGGCACCTGAGACGCGTCCGCCCCGGCCGTGTTAATGAGCGCAGGGATTAATGAGCTCAGGGACTAATGAGCGCAGGGACGCGACGCCCTCCCACCTGCCGGCAGCCCGCCCGCATTCCTGGCCGGGCAGGACATTCCCTCAGGTTTCGGGGCTGTGGATGTTCCTCTCCAGCCGTTCACACCCCGCTGCCTTGTGCGCTTAAGCCGGGGAGGCTCCGCGCCGGCGCCCAGCGCCGCATCCCGGCCTCGGGATAAGCACTTTCTCATCTGTCTCCAGGTTTATTTCTTCCTGACGAGGAGCTTTGGCATGGGACAGCGGGAGAGCTGTGAGATCCCGGGTTTGATGGATCCGGGCTGGATTTGGATGCCAGAAGCCCCCGGGCAGCATCTCTCCCTCGAAGTGCCAGCCGTGAACCACGGCAGCTTTCGGCGCAGGACACCGCCCTGCCGGAGTGTCCCACCGTCCCGCTTTCCCAGTGCTCCACTGGCCCCAGCTTGCACGACACTTTCCAGCGCCATCTTCGTTCACCATAGGATAAGGAGAGGGAGAGCACATCTGGCAGAGGCACAGGGAGGCAGGAACCAGAAGTCGAAGGAGGACTGAAGTTGGCCAAGTAGTCTTAAAACTCCCAGCAGTTGGAGTCAGGAGCGCCATTCCCGCAGACCCTGCCGCCGGCTTGGGCCCCTTTTGGATGCTCTTCCCGGGATGCAGGTGCACGGTGTTAAGAGATCATTTCCTGCCTGCACCGCAGCTCCAGGGATGGATTTACCACTGGGCTCACTTCACCCTGCTTTGCTCCCTTCATCCCCTTTTTTTTTTTTTTTTTTTTCCTTTTTTTCCTTTTGTCCTCCTTTATTCCCTAAAAGCCCCTAAAAACGGGGCAGAGCTGCTGCAGCCCCGGGACCATCCCATTCAATGGGAAGAGCCAGCTGCTCTCCCAAAGCCATGGATCTCATCAAGGGAGGAGACAAATGGTTCAGCGAGGGGCTTTTGCAAGAGATAAGGGGCTGAGGGAATATTAGGAAATGCAAAAGGCAGAGCAAGGCGAAGGAGGGAGGGACACATCAGAAAACAGGGATAATTCTCCCTGAAAAGGATTTAATTGTCAATCACGCCGAGGTGCTCAGCAAAACCAGCCTGCAGTGGGCAGCTCGTTCCAAACACAAGCAGGGTCTGCTGGAGTTGCCAATGGAAGTGCAATTAAATCCAAAGAGAACCCTCTCTAATTGCACAAGTGGAAGGGAAGGGAGGGATTTCCCCTCTGCCCTGGCTTTTCTTTTTTTTTTTTTTTTTTTCTTTTTTTTTTTTTTTTTCCCTGGATGAGCGTGAATCCTTCACAAAATTGGTCCCTCGGACAACTTTGCTCACAAAATCAATGAACTCAAACATCAGCAGAGTCTTTGGCTTCCACTGGGCAGTGAATTCCTGCACTCACCTGCTGGGACAGGGGAGAACATTGTTATTCCCAAAGAGAATCTGGAGTATTATAAATTGAATTTGTATTTTTTTATAAAATAAAATAATGTTTAACCTGTATGTCAGGTGAATAAAATCAGTGCGGTCACATACCAGTCACAGACTCCAGCCACACACTCCGGGATTTCTTCTTTTCCTCGGATTTAATTCCCTCCAGCGCCTTCAGTTCTCCTATTGGGAATCAGTCTCATTCCTCATTAGCCAGACGTTTGGAATGCTCAGGCCCGGTCACTTGTCTGCAATAACGTCTCAGCATTGCAACAGCAGAGTGGTTTAACAGGAGGATCTGATGGAAAACAAGGAATAATGAATAGCAACAGATCCTATCTCATTTTATATCCCACTGCAGTTTAGGGCAGAGGTTAAAACCTGCATTAGGAAGGAATAAATATATTCCATTTTTTTTTTTTTCCAGTAAAACTCAGCTGAGTGGTCTTGTGTGTGCAGCAGTGCAGGAAGGGGTCATCCCAAATCCCCATTCCTGACAGGGAAACCTGCGTGATGCAGTCCTAGAGCATCCCCTGGGGTTTTTTTACATGTTGGTCACTCCAAGTGCCGTTCCCACCCTGGAAAAAACATTTCCCAGCACTTCCCTTGGAGAAGAGGATGGGGCCAGGAGCTCATGGAGCCCTCGCTGCCTCACTCAGCTCCAGGGAGCAGGACCAGACCTGCTGACAATGAGGCAGAGGGGAGGATTGGTGCTCCATGACCTCTGGAATGCTGTATTCCTGTGGGATCAGCCTCTATCAGCAATGATTCATGGCTTGGTGGCAAATGAGTTATGCTCCCAGAAAAATCAAAAGTTGGGATTTTTAAGCACCAAGAGGCATTTTTCCCACTTTGGATAGCAATTCTTCCACAAAGGAATAATGGATTTAATCCCAGAGTGGTTTGGCTTGGGAGGAACCTTAAAGCCCATCTTGTTCCACCCCCTGCCACAGGCAGGGACACCTCCCAGTATCCCAGGCTGCTCCAAGCCCCAATCCAACCTGGCCTGGAACAACTCTCGGGATGGGGTAGCCAAGAAATCAGTGCTGGCACATGGGGACAGAGCTCTGGGAATCACTGCCACTCTCCTGTCCTGGTGCCACCCCCCAGACCTGCACCCACCACGGGGAAGGACCATGTGCCAAGGATGCCTGGATACTTTTCTCCTGAAATTGCAAAAATAGGATGCAATTAAACCCCCCAGTCACCCAGGGCAGCATCCACCTGATTCCCAAGCATCTCCCTGCACACAGCAGCAAAGCCAAACCTGGAATTCCAAGGCTTTAGTTTTTAAATCTGGCTTTCTCCAGCTTCCAGTCAGAGCTTGCTGTGGCTGCAGGGCAGCAGTGGTGCCTTGTCACCCTGGGATCACAGCCTCGGAGTCTGGTGGGATGCTGGGAGAGCCTTTTCCTTTGGGACATGTTCCTACAGCACAATCCAGCTTCCAAACCAAAGAGCTCAGCTCCCATTCCTCTCCAGAAAAGCTGCTCCCACCCAGCTCCAGCCCCAAAGCAGGGCAAGGCAGCGAGGAGTGTCCCCTCTGCTGTCACACATCCTCCCCCAGCAGCTCCCAGGGATGCCTGGAGCTGTCTCTGGCACCAGGTGCTCCTTCTCAGCCACTGCCCAAGGGAGATAATTGTGGCTGGAGTGGAAAACCTTCCAGCCAGGATTCGAGGCTGTTTTCTGCACACAGGTTTGGGGTGTTCGTTCTGGGCTGGAGAGGGAGGATTAAACAGGGAGCTGTGGGATGCTCCTTAAGGATCTCATCACTAAAAAGATATTGAGACACTGAGAAGGGTTGAAGGGGAGGCTGTAATGATCCAGAGGGTGGAGAAATCCAGGCAGAAATGTTTTAGGAGCAGCATCTGCCTACTCCAAGCAAGCAGCAGCTAAATGGAGGGATGACAGCATCCGGCAAATAGCTGGAATCCATAAACACTGGAGCAGGGAGGCTGCTCACAGCACAGGGATCATGAGAATGAAGCAGAACTTCAGTGCAATGTGGTTGAAATTCCCGGCAGTGAAGTCAGGCTGAGATCCCATCTCCCCGAGGGAGAGCTGCAGGAGGGGATTTAGGGAGCTTGTCTGTCTCTGGGAAGAGCCCTCTGGGCCTTGGAAAGGAGGCTGAGGGTCTGGAATGGGGTTGAGGGCGCTCCAGGTGTCCGGTGGCAGTGGAGGGGGGCTGTGACTGAAGTTCTCGCTTAAGGAGGTGGCATCAGGTGACATCATCGCTGCACGGGGTGGAGGGATGCTCTATTCCCGCTGAAAATCCACGGAATTCCGGGATGGTTTGCATCCAAAGGGACCTTAAAGCTCATCTTGTTCCACCCCCTGCCACGGACAGGGACACCTTCCACTATTCCGGGTTTCTCCAAGCCCCGTCCAACGAGACGCTTCCAGGGATGGGGCAGCCACAGCTTCTCTGGGATCCTGTGCCGTATTTAAGCACTTCACAGTAAAAAGCTCCCCTGAGTTCCCTGGAAATCTCCACTGCCGGGCCCTCCTCGAGTTTCTTTGCCTTTCGAATGCAAGTACAAAGCAAACATCCCTGCTCCAAGGAAGGGTAAAACCCAAAGACAGCTTTTGCAGCCATCAAGAGCTCCTTTTTTTATCCCTTCTTCCAAACTTTCCTTTTGTTAAAAGGTGTGAAAAGCCCGATTATCGTCGCCTCTTTAGCCTGCTGAGGGCTTCCTTCCGAATTGTCACCGTTCCCTGGATGTGAAAGGGCGGAGGGCAGAGCCAGGGGCAGGAAGGTGCCTGTCCCGGGAACCATCCCAGGGAATGGGCAGGAGGACCTGGAGGCCGAGGTGACCCTGTTCGTTCTTTCTTCCCTTGACTTTTTCCATTTTCAGCCCCAAAAATTTGAATAAATTACGAGTTCAAAAAACGTGGAAAGGAAGACTTTGTGCACTTGGACCAGAGAATCCCCACCACTTTCAGAGGTGATTGATGGAATTTTGGATTGGAAAAGCTACCAATCCAACAGAAAATCCACCTGAGAGCATCACCCTGAGGCCCCACTGGATTTTCCTTTGGCTTTGCAATCCCAAACTCTCCAAACCCCATTAAAAGCAGACACCAATATGGAGACAGAGCCACTGATGGCACCAGGAAGGGATTTGGGGGCAATTCAGCCCCAATTAAATAAATAGAGAGAAGGCAGAGTCATAACCAGGTCTTAAAAAAGGCATCAAACGATTTTTTTTTTTATTGTTAACACTACCAGAGGCCTCCTGTCCATCCCAGCACCAGCTCTGCTCCCTGATGGGGCAGGGATTTGTTGGAGAGGGGTCAGCTGCTGTCTTTTACAGTTAATGATGAAGATGAGCTAAGAATTAATCAGGTAAAGGGAGAGATGTGAAAACAATCATGACCAGGAACTACGAAATTTGTCCCTTAGAGGAAGTTAAACCAGCTACTGGAACTTGTCAGAGACTCAACACACACAGCCCTGCACAGATCCACAGCTCCCAAAATGGGAATTCTCGGCTCATTTTCTAATTTGTGAGTGCATAGGATGGATGAAACCGAAATTAGGGAGCGTACAGGATGGATTAAATCGAAATCAGGCTGCACCCCTGGGAAGGCTGATGGAAGGAGGCAGAAAGCTGCTCCTTGGGCCTGCCCAGTGGGAGATGCTGGAGCGGGCAGCTCCTGGAGGGGAGGAGAGGGACCTTCCCCTCTGGGAGGTGACAATCCAGCTGTGCCAGCCCTGGCCCTCCTCTCCCGCTGCCACAGGCACAGAACTGCAGGAGAGAGGGATGTCAGCCTCCAAAGGCTTTTGGGGTATCCACACCCACCTCTTCCTTCAGGAGCAGTATCCGCAGGGTACAATGTCCCAGGAGCTGCATCCTCCTCATCCCATCCCATCCCCAGGGAGAAGATGCCTGCGGATCCTTCCCCAGCCGCCGCAGCCATTGCCAGCTGGGCTGTGAAACTGCTCTTCCGCAGCCAAATCCAACCCAAATTTCCATCAGCAGCAGCAGCAGCAGCAGCAGGGAGGAATCAGCCCCATCTCCCTGGCAGCCGCTGCTCGCCGAGATGGGATTGATAAGATCCCTGGGAGGCACGGGAAGCCCGCGTGCCAAACACAGCCAATTAATGTCAGCCCTTTCCCATGCCAACCAATTAAGCTGTGTGTACTTGTCACCAGCGCCGGGAAAGGCGTGGAGGGCACAGAGGACGCGATTCCAGGGAAGCCTTGAGGATCTCAAAACCTCCTTAACTTACGGGCGGGAGGGGGAGGGCGCAGACACCCTGCACTAACCCGAACGGGGCTGATTAATGGCTCGGTTAATTTAGGAGCTGCTTGGCTCTGCTGACCTGGGGAGGCTCCATTTAACAGGAATCAGGCTGGCATGGGAAGCAGGGAGCAGCTGAACGATGTAAGAAGCAACAGATGGGCTCTGCGGTGGCCTTGCCAAGCACCAACACTGTTTTCTGAGCACTTGCTCTTAAACCGCCTCCAAAAGGGAAAAAGTGATAATCAGAATCATAAAACCCATGTGGCTGATCCAGGAAGGGGGAAGGCAGTAATTCCTCTGCCCAGCCAAGAGCTCCTGGGCTGGGAAATGATCCCAGAGGTGCTGAGCCACCTCCAGCCCTGCTTATCCCCATCCACCCCGGCTGCAGGGGCCAGGGAAGGAGGAGAAACATCTTCTGTCCCACCTGTGCCATGAGAAATCACAGGCTGTTGGGAAGCAGAAGAGCTGGTGAAACACTTGGGAAAACTGGGGGGATCCTGCAGCTTCAGCTTGGTCTGGATGGGGAAGAGCCACAGGTCCTGGACATTCTCAGGCTCTGGAAAAGAGCCTCTCTCAATGCTTCAAGCTGCAGGGAGTGACTTTGGAAGCACTTGCAGAAGCAAGCTTAACAGAAGTGGGTTTTCCCAAAATCCAGCATTTCTGAGGGCCGATCATCCCAGCCAGCCACGGCTTGCATTCCTTGGATGGAGAGCAGGCAGCAGTGGTGGCAAAGCACCCACCTGGCTGCGAGGGAGATGGGAGATTAAACTCATGGAGCTGCCAGGGCTTCGCAGGAGGAGGAGGATGGGGGAGACCTGCAGCAATCTGGGAGCAGATCCAGGTGGAATGGCTTGGAAATACATGGGAGCAATGGAAGTGTTGGGTTGTTTATCCCAGGGGTGAGCAGAGGCCCCAGGAAGGCACCAAACAGAGCGACCTGTCTGGGGCTGGGTTTTTTAAATAAAGAAACAGTAAAAAAAACCCAAATAACAGAGCAGCTCCTGCTTGCCAAGGGCTTTGGGAATCACACCTGGCACAGGAACACAGCACAGCTGAGCTCCTCAGAGCCAGAGCTTGGAGGAGAAAAAGGGAATGCTCTCTACTCCCCATATGGGGTAGAGAGGAAAAAACCCCTCAGACTAATAAAGACTTGATTTTTTTTTTCCTTTTTTTACAACTACCTACTTTCCCCCCAGGAGCAATATCTGTCTGCACAGATCTCGTGTTGTGGCTCTGTTTGCATCCAAATAAAAATGAGGAATCAGCACTGACCCTCTCATCCCTGTTCTGTTTCAGTTTTGGAGAAATGTGCCTGAGGAGCAGGCGAGGGTTTGCAAAGTTCTCCTGGAACCCCACATGGGCTGAGAGCACAGCAGTGTCCAGAAAACCCCTGTGTTTTCCACCTTTTCACACGGATGTTCTGGGACAGAACAGTTTCTAAGCAGGTCCTTTCAAAGGCTGCAGATTCCGAACTCTAAGCCAAGTCAAGAGTGAGGAAAAAAAAAATTTCATTTTTCCATGGATATAATGGTCATGGCAAGATGTCCCTGAGCTCCCTGGTGTGGCTGACACAGCAATCCCATGGCCCTGCCAGATTTTGGAGATGGGATGATTTGAGGGCTGACAGGAAACACCAAAAGCTCCTGGAGAGTCACTACCCATTTGTCTCTGCTGAGCCCCAGGAACCTCTTCCTTCCCAGCTCAGACTGTCCAGAGTCACAGGTCATGGAATGCTTGGATTGGGGAGGACATTAAAGCTCACCTTATTCCACCCCCTGCCACGGGCAGGGACACCTTCCTCTATCCCAGGTTACTCCAAGCCCCCTCCAACCTGGCCTGGGACACCTCCTGGGGCAGCCACAACTTCTCTGGAAAAACCATTCCAAGGCCTCACCACCCTTAGAGGGAAGAATTCCATCCCAATATCCCATCTAACCCTGCCCTCTGGCAGTGGGAAGCCGTTCCCCTTGTCCTGGCACTCCCCTTCCCTTAGTCTAAACACACCTTTGAGGCTCTTTGAAATCCATCCTTGGGATTTGTCTCTTCCCTGAACAAATCTGTGTCCTTTGGCCTCCAAGGTCCTGCCCCAGCTGGAGCTGCTGCATTTCAAAGGCCTGGAAAAAGTGAGGAGCAGCAGCTGGCACTGCTGGCTTTGCTAAAAGCAGGGAGGGCTTTTCCCTAATCCCAAAAGAGAGGGATGGCAAAAGCTCAGGGCTGCTGCTACCCTTCCTGGCTTTGTCTGTGCTAGCTGGATGGGAGATAAGGATGCTGTGGAAAGAAGGGAGTGTTGGCCAGGAATGAGGAATGGGCTGCCCCTTCCTGCTCAGCTCCTAATTGATGAGGAGCAGCTCCTGGCAGAGGCACCCTCCCCAGGAATTACACTCCCCCCTGGATTTATCCAGAGAGTGCAGAGCACATCCCAGCACAGCCACACCTGTAACAGCAGGGAACAGCCAGAATTCATTCCCAACCCCCTGCCCTGGATTTCTGAGCTGTGTGAGTGGTGCCTGTTCCATCACCAAGGGCTTTCTAGGGCAGCCAGTGGCATTTCCCAGCACACAGGAGGCAGTTTATTACCAGTGATTTATTAAACTGCTCCAACTGTCAGCAGCCACTTGAAACATTCCCTTGCCTTTTTTTCCCCCCCTTCAGCTTTGCTAATGTCTTTATAAAGAGCTGGATAAATAGATTTCCAGCACTTCTGACTGCCACGGATCAAACCTCAATCGATATGGCCCAGATTAGGGATGAGGTGAGACCGAGCCTCCCCACCTCCCTCCAGCCCCAGCTGCAGAGGTGAATTGATGGGAATGCACTTCCAAGGAACAGATAAATACATTTTTGCCTGCTCACAGCAGAGCTGGACTTGACAGTTCCCAATTTCTCCCTGCTGTGGCCTGTTCTGTGGGTGGGGGAGCTCCAGGTGATTGCTGCTCCTGCCAGATTTCTCTCCTGCATCCTTTATGTTCATGGATAGACCCTCCTGGCTTTATAATCTACTGAACTCGTGGAGTTCAGAGGCTTTCAGCTCCTGCCTGGTGAATCTTTTCAGGACAAGACCCCTTTCTATCATTAAGTTTGATCAGTCTCAGCTCATCAACCTTAATTTATTTGATGCAGAATCACCGTTTAAAGGCTTGCTGAGCTGAAATTAGTCCTGCTCCCTCCCCAAAGCACCCAAGAGCTGCTTCTGCCAGTGCCAGCATACCCAGAGCCACCCATCCCAGCTCTCAAGTCAGACATCAGGAAGAATTTCTTCCTGAAAAGAGTGGTCAGGCATTGGAAGGGGCTGCCCAGGGAGGTTTGGAATTCTGCAGGTGTCCAAGCAACACCTGGATTGTGGCACTCAGTGCTGTGGTGGGGATCAGTCAGTTTGGTCTTGATCATGGAGAGCTTTTCCAACATCACGGATTCAGTATCACACACCTGGCACAAGCCAAAAGAGAACTGGATTTTCCCCCCCCCCCCCCCCCCTTTCCACATCAGAGGAACCCTTTAAAAATGCCCCACCGTCCCCTCCTCGTGCTCTATTCTATCCCCAGCTCCCCATGAGCCCAGACAGAGCTGGCCCTGGGCTGCTGCAGCCCCTGGGTGCTCTCCCTGTGGAGCTCTTCCCTCCAGCCCTTCCTCCATCCCTCCTCCTGTCTGGATAATTGATCTCCGAGTCACAAACCAGATGCTCTGGCTGTGCCTCTCTCCTCATGCTCCGGCTCCTGCTGAAGTCCAGGGAGATCCTCTGGAAGAAGCCACTTTTAATTTGTAATCTGATTAAGCCATTAGAGGCGAATGGAGCAGTAAGTAACACAAATTGCCGATCGTTTCCATCAGCAAATCCCCCCAATTAATCCCGAGATTAACCCTGATTACACGCGGTAATGGTGATCAATGCACCCTAATGGGGGAAATCCGCCCACTCCGCTTTCTTCCACATCCCAGAACGATCAATTTGGAATCAGGGTGATTTATCTGGCAGGATCGAGCGGGGCCAGCGGGGCTGGGGCACCGCCTGCATCTCCAGCGGCAATCCCATGAGCCGCAGCTCATTCCCCCTTGGGAAAAATCAAGCCAAACTGGGGAAAAAAAGAGCTGGATAGGGTAAAGCAAAGAGTGGGGGAACGCAGAGGGAGCAGGAATGGCAAATTCCATCTGCCTGCCGCAACTCCCTCCCCTTTGAATCCTCCCAGTGATGCCCTAGAAAACTCCTGTGAGGTGATCAGACCAAACAGCTCGGAGCAAGGCTGCACTTCTCAGGGATTCTTCCGTCAAAGGGAGGAAGTCAGGCTGAAGAAGAGCTGAAAAAAGGAAAAATAAAAACCCTTTTCTACTTTGTGATCCGAGCCTCTGTTCTTCCCTTTGCTGCTAAAATCGGAAGTTACCCCAGGACCGAGCGTTTCCAAGGATCCCCAAGCACTCCACGAGCTTCAGAGCTGGGCTCAGCTTCCCCTTGGTCCTCTGTTATTTATAGAGCAGCTGAGACCCCAGCGATTGCTTCAAGGGGGATTCTGCCTTTGTAGGGACTAAGTCAGCACTAAGTCGGGAGCTCAAGGCTTGACCTTTGGAAGGCAGGGATGGATTCATCCCACTCCCACCGCCGCCAGCTCCAGGCTGAGCTGCAGCAGTGCCTGGTGATAAAGCAGTTTGATTTATGGAGCCTTCTCTTCCAGAGCTGCTCACTCTTCTCTGGGAACACCAAGGAGGCAAGGAAAAACTGCTGGAAGATGGGCTGAGCTCCTGCCAGGGGCTCTGGAACCTGCCTGGGCATTGGCTCCAGGACAGGGGAAGCCTCACAAGTGGCATTTCACAAGGTCCCCAGTTCCCACATCCGTGGGTCCAGCATGTTCCTGTGCCATGGGAAAGACCACCTGGAGGGTTGCAAGCTCCTCGTGCTTTGCCCAAACTCTGACCAGGAATATTTCAGTGGATCCTTCCCAACATTCCCTTGGAGCTGTTTTCCTCTCCTCCCACACCACGTAGACTAACCCCTGTCTCACTTTGTCCCCAGATCTGTATTTTGGCAGCAAGGTACTTAGAGGATATATTCTGTATGAGAAAAGTGGCATCACCCTGTCCTGCACGGGGATATGCCCTGTATTTTCCATAAACCCCTGAGATCCTTTGGGATTTTTAATGGAGCTGCAGTACTCAGACCAATCCCCCCTCATTCCTGGGGTGAGATCCTGCAGCTCCCCTCCCCTCAGGTGGGCCAGAGAGCTGAGCCACAGGGTTGGCACTCACTGGGACCATCCTTCTCCAACATCCCTCATCCAGGCAGGAGGTTCCAGGCAGGTACACACAGCACGTCCCAGACTGCAGGGAATGGTTTTCACCCCCTAAAGTTGCCTCCGAGGTGTGTTTTGCAGCACACGTGTTTGGGGGTGACACGTGGGGGCCCCGTCCTTCAGCCACCCCCTCTCCCCAGCTCCTGCGGCTGCCCAAGGGGCTCTCGGCTCCCTTTGATGTGCAGATGAATCAGCCTGGCCAGGAGAAGCCCCGTGGATTTATGAACTCCTCCTCTATGATGTCTTTCCAATCGTATCCCCCAGAAGAGCATTTGCTTTCCCCTTCCTCCCCGTCTCCTCCGAGCCAAGCATTCCTTTCTCCTCCTCCATCCCAGGCTTGGGGAGCAATGCTGCTCCCCCGGAGCAAAATTCCCTCTGCAAACCGGGCCGCTTGTCAGCCCCCTGTTCCATATTCCAGCAGGTTTGCTGTCTCCCGACTGCAGCCCCATGGAAGGGAGCTCCCAGCCAGAGATGAAATCCTGCAATTCAATCTGCTCCCAGCCCAAACCATGCCAGCTCTGCAATTCCAGAGCAGTTGAAAAGAAAGGGACAAATAACTGTGATGGAAACCACTCACTGGAGACTTCCAGGGGAAATTATACACCCGCGAGGGGAAAAAGGATCATTAAGAGGTGACGGGAGAAAACATTTGCATTGCAAGTCAAAGCAGCTGGAGGCCGGGGGAAGCTCTGTGGTCACTGCCCTCCCCAGTCCGATCCAATCAACTCCACCACTTGGCAAACCCTCCCAGACAGGCCCTTGAGCTGTTTGACCCAGATTCCGCCGAACACCGGAGTCAAGCTCTGCCCGGGAACAGAAGGGGAGCCTCGCAAAGGTCTCCCGAAGTTCATTCCTGTGTTAAACCCCCACAAAAATAATAAAATCGGTGTGTTTGTCTCCTCTTTAGCAGTCACCTCCACCTCGCCAGCTTCCCAGAGCTGCGCGGGGAGATTGCTGTGCTTGGCAAACAAGCGGAGATTAAAGGGAGTTCAGCGGGAACATCTCGATTTAGTCTCGGCTGAGCACGCCGGGGACGCGATGGCACATTAAACCCGGTGGCACATTAAACCTGGTGGCACGTCGAAACCGTCACAAAGCAGAGGGAATGCAGGAGCTGGAAAAATAAAGGAGGGTTTATTTCTGCGCTAAGCATCACACCAAAAATCCCTGTTCCTAAGGAAGGGGGAACGGGGGTTCTGCAGCCCCACAGCGGGAGCAGTGGGCAGGGAAGGCAGAGCCAGGAGCAGCTCCAGCAAGGAAAAGGGAACACACTCCCTCAGTGAAGGCAAACCTCCACACACGCCCCTCGTTTGCCTGCCAGAGCATTAGCAGAGCTCCCCAAAACCCCCGAGAGGAGTTTCAAGGAGTGATGAAAGAGGGGCCGAGACGGGCCGCCTTCCAGCCAGCTGGAGCCAGGACTGCTCATCAGGAATAACCGGCCTCTCCCGCATCCACACACAGGATGCGCTCCAAGCTCTCCCTGACATTTGTGTGTCAGCTTGAGCCAGCTGGGGCTGCAGCTCTGCCTTCTACTCCAGCCTCAGGCTTTAAATCCAGGGCTGGAAGTTTGCTGAGCTGCCGGGGTCCATCCTCAGCTGGCCACGGCGAGTCGGGAGCATCAGCAGCTCCACAGAGCCGGGTCAGCCTGGAAAAACCACTCCTCCCTGGTGGGCAAACACCAGGAGAGGGAGGCAGCGCTGCACTGCGGTGACATTTGCACCCGGGTGCAACGAGGTGTCACTCAGCCCAGCCAGACCAAACAGCATCTCTGGGGCACCAAAATTACACAGCCAAGAAAATCTGACAAAATCCACTTGCCCTTTTCAATATTTGGAGATAATTGACTCCTCCAGGCCGTGATATTACAAAAGAAAGCTGTTAGTGAAGCTGATCAGCCCCAGGTCAGGCTGGATGCGGAATTTCACCAGCACCGGGGATGCTGAAAGGGAAAGGAGGACATTTCACATTTCCATATATTCCCAGCTCCCTCGTAGGAAGATTACAGGGATACACGTGTAATGCAGCAGGTCAGAGGGAAGATAGAGCAAGGGCAGGCTTACCAGCAGAGGGAAAACATCTCTGCTCCTCCATTGGTGCCAGCTGAGCTGTATCCCAGCCTGCGCATCCACCAAAAAATCCAACTGCAGGGAAACTAGGAAAAACCAGACTGAAAGTGCATCTTTCCCTAGAGGCAAAGAAATCAGCCAGAGCTTCTCCAAAAGGCCCAAGTCGCTCATCTATGAGTCTCACACCAGTCCTGGTCCCCACACCTCACCTGCAGCCCTGAGATGACCCAAAGAATCCCCTCCCTCTCCTCCTCCCTGCCCCAAATACAGGACCGGGTCTGGTCTCCCACCAGCAAATCCCAGCTGGGCCAGTTGAGTGCGGCATTCCTGAGCCAGCAGGAGGCAATTTACACTTTCCCTGCCCATTATCATCCCGAGCTCAGTCCTCACCCCCCAGGGATGGCAGGGCAGGCAAAGGGCAACCTGGTTCTGCTCCAAGACCAACCTGCAAATCCCTAAAGGAAATTGTTCCCTGTGAGGGTGGTGAGGCCCTGGCACAGGGTGCCCAGAGAAGCTGTGGCTGCCCCATCCCTGGAAGTGCCCAAGGCCAGGTTGGACAGTGCTGGGAGCAAAGTGGGATAATAGAAGGTGTCCATGGCAGGGGATAGATGATTCTTAAGGTCCCTTCCAACCCAAAGCATTCCAGGATCTGCTGCCTGTGCTGCCTGCATGGGTCACCGGGGCAGTAAATATTTGTACAGGCCGGACAAGGAGAAAGCAAACAGAATTCCCTTATTTATGGGCCTTGGCAGCTTCTCGGCCTCAGCTCCATGGTATTTCCATCCCCTCTGCTCCCAGCTGGGGCTCTGTGCACCCACAGCTGCTCCATGGGGTGCCGGGGCAGCAGGCAGCCAGGAAGCAAAATGTTGAGGCAGGAATGTGAGACCAGAGGTTGGGAGGATCAGAGGGACAGACAGAGGGAGAATGTGAGAGTCAGGATGTTCAGGAGCAAATGGAGTGACTCTGATGGGTGTTTTTGCAGCCCTGTTTATTTTACCTGCAGGCAAAAAGAGGAAAGGTGATGGATCTGCTTCCCTGGCCATTCAGGGGCCCTTCCCGGGCACTGCATGAAGTTCCCAGAGGGTTGAACACCATTCCCAAGCCCTCCCTTTCAGCAGGGGGATGTCCAGGCTCTGAGGGGCTTCCAGGGAGCTCAGTGAGACATCCTGAATCCCAACCCCTTCCTGCATGGACACGCTGTGGCTGCCAGGACACACACGTGTCCTACCCCAGACCGAGGTTCACTCCCCACTGCTGCTGCCCCTGCCTCTGGCTCCTTCCCAGGAGAGGAACCCAGGATGAAGTGGGGATGTGGGAGTGCTCCCAGGGCCTCTGGGTGGGAGGTCTGTGTCTCCTCTGGGAGGAACTCCCGGAGCAGGATCCTGTGCCTGCTCCAGAGACACAAACCATGAGCGTACCTGGAGGCAGCCGGGTGTCCGGACCGTGTCCCATCTGCTTCCCATCATCCCCCCAGATGGAGGGCAGGAGGCAGAGGGGAAGGAGCCCCGGGATCACTGACCCCTCTTCGTGCTGAGTGTCTGGCTTTAGGAGGGATTCAGCCTTATTACCAACCTCCCGAGCTGCTGATTTCTTGGATTTCTCTCATGTCAGGAAGAGATTTTGCTGAGCTGAAAAGGGCAAGGGGATGGATCTCTTTCCATAAACTCCTCAGAGATGAGGGGGATGATGTGGGGCCAGGGGTTAAAATCACCCAAACCAGGCTGGGAATGAGCACATGAAGGAATAGGGCAGGAGGGAATGTGTGAGCAACAGGGTCATGGTGGCTCCTGAGGAGGGGTTTTGGTGGGGGTGGGTGATGCTGTCTGCTGTCGTGCTGGTGCCTGGCATGAGGATGAGTCATCCCTAAATTTACTGGGATAATCTATCCTGGCCTGTCCCATCACTTTCTCCATCCTGGCTGACAGGAGTTTTATTTGCACACTGTGACCCACACAGGCCCTGGTCACTCCAGCCATACCTGCCAGAGGGGTTTTCCTGACAGGGATTGATGGCATCCAGCTGGAGATCTCCAGCTCTGGGAATCCTCTCCCAGGTAATCCTTGGTGCAGATTGCTTCTCTTTCAGGCATTCATTTTACCATTTGTGGGAGAGCAGAGCAGGCAGGGCCATGCTGCATCCATGAGAGGAAACAGCCTCAAGCTGTGCCAGGAGAGCTTCAGGTTGGACATCAGGAGGAATTTATTCATGGAAAGGGTGGTCAGGCCTTGGAAGGGGCTGCTCAGGGAGGTTTGGATTCCCCATCCCTGGAGGTGTCCAAGGAAGGACTGGAGGTGGCACTCAGTGCTCTGGGCTGGTGACAAAGTGGGGACTAGGCACAGCACGGACTCAGTCCTGAAGGGCTTTTCCAACCTCACTATCCCGTGATTCCAGGCAAAAGGTGTTTGCCATGAGGCTGAGGGAGATAACATCCCTGAGATAACAGCAAAGCAGAGCAGGCTGTGAGCAGGTTTGGGGCTGGAAAACATTCCCTCCAAAGCAGCAGCCCTGGCTGGCTCTGACTCCTGCTCTGCTCCTCGTGCCGTGATTTATCCCGCAGCAAAGTGAGCCTAAACGCTCTCCATATGGATCCCATACAGGCTGCACCTGCTTCCCACCCTGCACAAGCACATGTGGGATGGGGCGGGAGAGCTGGGGCTAAGTGTGGGAATACAAATCAATCACCCACCAGCCCCAGGCCCTGGAGGGACCCGTGCTCCCCCATCCCTGCCTGGGCCAGCTTCTCCCTGCTGTTGCTGCTGGAGCTGCACAGCTCCCAGGGGATGAGGTGTGTCCCCAGGGTGTCCCCAGGGTGACACTGGTGAGCCCTGAGGTGCCACCAGGATGCAGCAGCTTGTCTGGAGTGTCCCACGGGAACAGGGACTGTGCAACAAGGGGAACCTGCCCAGATGGGGCCAGGGGACCCCTGTGCCACCACAGCAGCGGGAGAGCCAAGAGTTCCATTTCCAGGGAAGAGGGAAGGAGCTCAGGAGCTTTTCTTCTCTCACAATGTTTAAATTTCCTTACAGGGAACATGAAATTCCCTAAGGAAATAAACTGTCGCCAAGCTCCAGGACCATCTGCCTCAGTCCCCAGAGATCCCTGGGATGAGTTTACAGAGCTTTCCATAAACACAGCAAACGAGGCACAGCCCAGGGTCACAGCTGCTGGCCAGGGAGGAGTTTCTGCTGCCATATCCATGTGTTTTGGGAATGTCACTGTCCTGCATCATCCTCCTGGCTTGGAAAATCCAGGGCTGTGGGCAGAGGAGCTGAGCAACGCTCCATGGGTGATGCTGGAGGATCCCAACCCTGAGGTCCCCAAGGCCTGGACATCCTGGGGGTGAGGACAGGGATGCTCCTGCCCTGGAGAGAGACATCCTTGTGGGATCTCCCATCAGCAGCTCCCACTTCGTCTCTCTCCCAATGCTCAAATATTTATGTCCAAAGTCGACATTAAAATTCAAGGGAAGCTAAATAGAAATTAAATTGTGTATTTGGAGAGGAAACAAGTCCCATAAGGTGAGTGCTGCCGGGCCCAGTGATTGATGGCTGTTTATTTATCTGCTACTGCCAAATCCTGCAAGGAAGACAGAGTAGGAAGGGAGCGGGAGCCACTGGAGCTTGTCTCTGTGGGTGGAACAGCCCTGGGAATCGTTACAGTGTCCAAGGGGCAACAAACAGCTCCAGGAATCCCCAGAGTGTCCGAGAGCAGAGCTGGGCAGCCCTGTGGATGCAAGGACTGTACCACACAAACCTTAGAAATCCAAGTGCTAGGACTGACACTGGGGCAGATCCCAGCCCCTCCATATCACATTGCTCATGCCTCCATGGCTGGGGAATTACCCCTGAGCATCTGAGGAGAGGCTAAGAGGTGCAGAAGCCTTGCTTTTTCCCTTCCCTTTTTTCTTTTTTCCTTCCCTTCATTTCCCTTTTCCCTCTCCTCTCCTCTCCTCTCCTCTCCTCTCCTCTCCTCTCCTCTCCCTGTCAGTGTCAGGAATGGCTGTGTCATTCCACAGGAACCATCCCTCTGTCCCTGCAGCCCTTTCCCTGCCTCCATCCCTGTTATTTGCATAATGGTGCCTAGAATCGCTTGAGAGGGAAATCATTTCCTTTCCCTGGAACTGAGACCTTTCCTTGCACTTACTTATCTCCCCCCATTCCCGAAAGCCGGGTGCTGACGGATGCTGGATGCAACCAGACACCCGCAGCCGGCCCTGCCGATGCCTCCTTGGGTCTCGGCCATCCGGGAATGCGGGCGAGGTTATCCAGGGGCTCCCTCATTCTGTCTCTCTGTTCAAATCCTGCTCTTCCCTGTTTTACACTTCCTTGGAAAGAGATCAGTGACACGGGATGTTTGTCGCCCCAGGAAGCGTTGTCATTGCTTTCCCGTTGCTAGGTGACAGTGTCCTGGTGCTGCGGGCTGTGCGGGGCCAGGCATGTCCCGGGGATGCCATCCCTCCGCTGGGAATGCCATCCCTTCCAGCGGGATGCCATCCCTCCTTCCCTCATGGCTCGGAGCCTCCCTGAGGACTCTTGGGAGCTTCAGGTGAGCGCTTGGACCAGAGCCCATTTCGGGCTTATCCCGCAGCTCCAGGCCTCCTGCAGACCCGGGGAGCTTCAGCCTCTTCCCGGGACAGGGGGGAACCGTGAGGGTCATTCCCTGTGCTCCAGCACCTCTGGCACAAGCTGGGGATCCATGATGGAGAACCCAGTCCAGCCACTGCCCCTCCCTCTCCCGGGACAGCAGCAGGGCAGGGAAGCTGAGAGCAGGAACCGCCTTGGGCTTTTCCAACCAAGTGGACAAAGTCTGGGGTTGGTTTTGTTGTGAGATTTTTTTTTTTTTTTTCTTGTCTCCCTGGAAAAACGCTGATGTGTGGTTTTTTTTTTTTTTTTTGATTTTTTTTTAAAGGAATGTGCTTCTTTCAGCTTTTCAGGAATTCCTGCTCAAAACTGAGAAAAAAGAGAGTGCTGCCATCCCATTGCATTCCGTCCATCCCATCCCGTAGTATCCCACCACATCCTACTCCATCCCATCCCTGCCAGCTGTGTCCCCACGAGCTGCAGCCCCACAGGGCACAGATCTGAGGGACCAAGAGACAAGTCCTGCCCGTGCCATGCCCTCCTGGCCATTCCAGGCCCTCCTGGCCATTCCAGGTCCTCCTGGCCTTGCTGACATCCCAATTCCCTGGGCATGGGGCTGGGGGCAGGCTCAGGGCTGCTCTCTGCAGATGTGGTTTTGATTAGGAATTTTTTGGACAAAAAATGCGCAAGTAAAGCACAACCCAAGCCCAGCGCCATCGCCCCCCGCTTCCTGTGAACGTTCCTGTTCTGATTAACCAACATTCCTCTGGAAAATCATCTCCTTCCCCAAAAACCCCAGGCAGGGCTGGCCAAGATTGCCCTCGCCACAGAGAATGGAGTTCCACCTCTCAGAGGGAAGGTGTGGGTGGAAGGTTTGGGTGTCAGCACATGGCTCCTGGCCAGGGAATTCCAACCCCAAGGAGCCTTGGACCTCACGTGCTCGGAAGGCACATCCCAGCTCCAAGGGGCCTTGCTGGGAGTTCTTTCCAAAGAGAATGTTCAGTGGTCATTCCCATTGCTGGGAATTCAGCTGCCCTCACCCTGGTGCCCCCCAGCTCCGGGGGCTCCATGCCCAGTGGCTGTAGCCCCAACACAGGGAATCTCCAGCCTTTCCCACTCCACCTCAGAGCCTCCAATCCTATTTAATGAATGATCATTAACTGGGGACGTTTCAGATGAGGAAATTGTTTTAGGAACGAGCAATTAAGTCCTAATGCTCAGCTCACGTAACTCATTTCTAATTAAACTCACTGTAAATTATAGCACCACTATTTATTTTTAATGAGAAATAAAACTGGAAAGGAATTGCAGCCCTTCAAAAAACCGGACTGAGTGGGAGGGAGGAAAAGAGGGAATGAGCAGAGGAGGGGAAGGAGCAGAGAGCAGGGAGAGAGTTCAAAGCAGGCAGAAAAGGACTCTTAATGCCTTCCCTGCCATTCCAGAAGCCACCTCCATTCTTGCCCAGTGCCTGAGGACCTCCTGGCAACAGCTATTTATATTCCTGACCTTTCCCAAAGGTGGGAAAAGCTCCGGAGTCCAGGCTCTTGAGGGTTTTGCCACTGGGAAGCAGCCTCGGCTCCCGCTCTCTCCAGATCCAGCTGTGTCGTGACAAGGAAAAATGGTGTCCATATGGAGACATTAATGATCTGAGGTTCAAAGGCAGCACGGGAGGATCGAGTGCTCTCCGAGCAGATTTTAATCACATCCATCATGGAACGGCTCTGGAAGCAGCAGGAGAGGCAGGCGGGATGGAGCTGGGGATGGACAGGGGTAACAGCACCAGCTGGGTTTTTTTGGAGCTGGGCAAAGAAATGTAGGGATTGCTCCGGCCATTGTCCTGTCATGGAGTCAGGAGGTGCCAAGGATTGTCATCCCCCCATGATTTATGGGAATTCTCCTCAGGGAATGAAGGAGGAGGAGGGGAAGTATTGGATTCTGAGTGTCCCAGCCGGGCTCCATGACCTCCCCCCAGCCCCCCAGACCCCCGGGAACACTCGCACCCCTCAGTATCCTGCAGAGCTACAGGCTGTGCTAGGAATAGCCCCATTCCCTGGGTGAGGAATCACATGGTGGTTTGGGTTGAAAGGGAACCTAAAGCTTTTCCAATCCCATCCTCCTGCAGGGACACCTTCCACTATCCCAGGTTGCTCCAAGCCCCATCCAACCCAGCCTTAGACATTTCCAGGGATGAGGCAGCCACAGCTCCTCGGGGCAGCCTCTGCCAGGGCCTCACCATCCTCACAGGGAAGATTCCTTCCCAATTTCCCATCTCATCTGGCTTTCTTTCAATTTAAAGCCATTAGGAGTTTGCTGTTAGTGGAAAACACTCTGGCTCATGTCCAATAATGAAGGATTTAACCTCACAAAGTCCAGTTCAGGCCGAGCCCACTTGGAGATCCAGAGAAATTTAACATTTCCAGTGATGTTTCCTCTCTCTCAGCACTGTCTGCACTGGGATGGAGCTGGAGGAGCAGAGAGGGACCTTGTCTCTTATCTGCCCCCCCTGGCTGTAGCAGGGCAAGATTGGGGTCACCCAGGGCTCCCACAGCAGCTGGGCCCAGGCGAGCCCTGGGAGGGCTCAGGTGAGGTTGGGATGGCTCCAGGGGGGTGATGCCATCCCATCCCTGCTCTCGTACAAGGAAAGCAGGAGGAGAGATCCGGTTCTCAATCCTGAGCTGGAGCCGGTGCTGCAGAGGGGAAGGAACAACAGCTGCTCACAATCCCAGAGCTCCCCATACCCCATAAGCCACCATCCCATACCTCACCATCCTATATCTGACCACCCCCCCTATTTTACCACCCCAGTGCTACCAGCCTATCGCTCCCTGTTCCTTATCCCACCATCCCACATCCCACCATCCCACAGCTCTCATCCCACTCTGGGTCTGTCCCACTGCCCCAAGACAGAGGTGAGAGCTGCCAGGTCACCCCACTGTAGGGCAGGGAGGCACCGAGAGCACACCAAAACCAGAGCCAGGGCAGGGAGCAGATTTCACCTTCCCAGAAACATTCCCAGGATCTTTTCCCCCTGCTCTGGCTGTTCCAAGCACTGAGCAGTGAGTGCTCCTCTCCGAAAGCTTCCCTAATGATTTTGGGCAGGATTTGGGATGCGGCTGTGCCATCCCAGCTGTCTGCACACAGATTTAAACCTGATCCATGTGGAACAGCGGCAGCTCCCACTGCCTCTGGACAAAAGTCCTGATTATTCCTTCTTCCCAACAAAGCCACCTGTGTCCAAAAACATCCAGGCACCGTGCTCCCTGTTCCCACTGGAATAGCTGCATGTGGATGCTCGCACTGCAAACTCTTCCCTCCCTGGACACGTTCTGGTCACACCAAGCTGTCACCAACATTCGGCAGTGGCAGTGGCTGCATCCGGCCAGGACAGAGATGTAGGGACAGGGAGAGGGGTGGGAATGTCTGGGAATGTCTGTCCTGCCAGCTCCTGCCTTCCTCCCATTTGGGGAGAGAAGAGAAATCCAGGATGGAGAATCATGGGGTGACAGGATGGTGTGGGATGAGAAGGTGAGGTCACCTTCCATACATCACGTAGCGCCAATCCTTCAACACTTCCAAGAATGTTATCTGGGAAGGAAGGGAATTCCTGGGAAATCCTGGCCCAGCCAGGTCAGTGCTGAGCACAGGCTCCTCCAGAGGGGTCCTGTGGAGCCTGTTCTCCATGGCTCTGCAGGATCATCCGTGTCCTGAGGGAGCCCTGCAGAGCCCTGAGCCGGCCGATTTTAGGCAGGAGGGGAAGGAGCAGCGTGAGGAAGTTGTAGAGAGCTGTATCCAGAGGAAATTTTGGATCGTGTCCCCACACGGGTCCTGCTCTGGGGGCCAGGGCGGCACCCTGGGGTGGCAGTGACGTGGGGAAGGGCCATTAGTGAGGGAGTTGGGTTTCTGCCCTTGCCGTGGGGAAAGGCCCCGAGGAGCAGCCCCTGACCCCCCAAAGCCCGGCCGTGTAACCCGAGCCCAGGCCGAGGACAGCTCGCAGTTAATCGCTTCCAATCCCGGCCTGAGGAAGTGGCAATTAAAGAGCTCGTTAGTGACAGAAAGAGCTCCTGTGCTGCCCCGACACCTTCAGCTCCCGAGCTGCTCCAGCACCTGCCCGCGGAGCAAGGAGAGGCTTTGGAAGCGGCTCTGTCAGCGGGATGCAGCATCCCTGCTCCGCAGTGCAGCATCCTTCTTGGAATGTGCGCTCCTCCCTGCCACCGGACACGCGATCCCGCAGGATGAGGACAGGACAGCGCTGCCAGCAGCAGCCCCCCGGGGTATTCCCACATTTTCCTTCTCACCCTGCTCATCCCCTGGGCCGTGCTTCCAAGGACATGGCAGCTGTGAGCAAAAGGAACATGAGGAGGCAGAACGCTGGGAAGGGATCCGGGAAGGCTGGGGGAGGAATTCCTGTCTGCAATGGATGAGGGTTTTAGATCCAGATCATCGGGGGAGCTCCAACATCCACAGCTCCGGCTGCGGTTTGGAGCGGGGCCCTGAGGAGCTGCAGCATTAACACCCACAAGCCCCTTCCCGCTTGGAATGCCTGCCCATCCGCACGGCTCCCTGCAAGGAGGCACAAGGGCCTTTCCAGCTGCAGGGAGCTGCCCCGGATAAACACCCGACAGCTGGAGCAGAGAGAAATGGAGCTGCTTCTCCAACTGCCAGCACGAGCCAATCCATCACGCTGGTCCTGGCACCTCTCCTCGGAAGGGAATCAAAGGGCTCCTTAGTGAGAAGGGATGGAATGACAGGTAGAAAGGCCAGAGGATAAATCCTGCTGCCTACTGGGACTGTTAAATATTAGGAGAGATTAGTGTCTGACAGGGGAGAGTAGGGCAGCAGCTCTGCTAAACAGCCAGAGAAATGCGTGGAATTCCGGCTCCTTTGTCAGTGGCAACTGCACAACACTCAGGGTGGAATAAAAGGAAGAAGAAAAAATACCTTTCCCTGATTTAGATTAAGGAAGGAGCCCGGGCAGGAGCCTGGACCTCACCCAGCCCTTCCCGGGGCAGCACAGGAAAGGGGGAGCTGGGAGAAGATGCTGGGAGAGGGTTTGGAGCCAGAGCATCCACTCCCAATCCTGCTCCTGCACAGCCCCTGCCTCAGGCGCAGCCCCTGCACAGGGCACCTGGCTGGGAAGGTGTGACAGAGAGAAGGGAAGTGATGGAGTCACCACGGAAGGGCCCGAACACCCGTGGCTGTGGCAGCTGGGGGCGTGGGTCAGTGGGAGCCTGGGCAGTGCTGTGGGAACAGTTGGGCTTGATGGGCTCAGAGGGATTTTCCAAACCTAAATCATGATTCCACGATTTTTCTTTCCCCATCTGGGCAACAGAGCTGGGTGTAGGGAGGGGTGTGCTGGAGGAGGAGGGTCTGGCTGGGATCAGCAGGTCAATCCAGCTCAGGCAGATTATCCCAAATGATAGTTCCCATTTCCTTGCTAAGGCGTCCTAAAGCTCTTTGCTCTGCCCAGCAAAGGCTGTGATGGGGCTTAAAATATTAAAAAATTGGCCAATTTTCATAGTTTCCATGTCTGGCGTGTCAGGGCTTGTTAACCAGGAGAAAATCCTCTGTGTCAGGGACAGGTGAGTGGGAGAGGGAGTGCAGGGCTGCCCATGGAGCTGTGGCCAGGCAGGGATGAGCTCCATGGGGAGCAGGGGAACTCCCCGCCCTACACAAGTGCAGAGTCCTGGGCTGAGGCAGGACACAGTCGAGAGGGGCCAGACTGTCAAATCCAGCCCCATCCTAAACTGAAATTCCGAAATTTGTCAGCCTCCCATCTTGAACCAGTTAAGTTTCTTCCCTCAATTACCCTGCTGGAAAGTTATTTTATAAACTCCCTCATCTGATGATTGGGAGAAACCTCCTTCAATTTTCAACTGACATTTATTCAGGACAGGTTTCTACCAATTCATGCTTGTGCCAACAGTGTCCTTCCAGAGATCCTTGCATTCCTGGGTGTTTCCTCTTCCATGTCTTTCCAGGCAGCAATCAGAACCATCTCAGCCTCTGATTTCTCTCCAGACTACACAAGCACAACTTTTCCAGGACTACTCATCCTGTCTGTGCCCACTAAACCACATTTGCTCCCCTATTTGGGAAAAAAAAATCCACAGAGGACGTGTGTTAGCCTCAGGAAATTTCATCCCAACTCTTTACTTGCAGTAAAATCCCAAATCCATTGGCCTAAATACTCTTTTCTATCCAGAAATCCATTACATCCACTGTCCTTTCCACATGCAACCAATGCAGGATGGGAGCTGAGTAGATCACCCAGAAGGCAGAGTCCAGATCCAGTCAGATCACAGGGCTGAGCTGGAATTTAGCCCATCTGTCCTGCAGTAGCCAGAATCACCAGAAGGAAAACTCTTGGAAATGAACCCCTCTGCCATGGAGCCTGGCTGGGAGAGCTGGGGGTGTTCACCTGGAGAAGAGGAAGGTCCAGGGAGATCTCAGAGCCCCTTCCAGCACCTAAAGAGGCTCCGGGAGAACTGGAGAGGGACTTGGAACAAGGGATAGAGGGACAGAACACAGGGAATGGCTTCCCACTGCCAGAGGGCAGGGTTAGATATTGGGAAGGAATTCTTCCCGGGGAGTGTGGTGAGGCCCTGGCACAGGGTGTCCAGAGAAGCTGTGGCTGCCCCGGATCCCTGGAAGTGTCCAAGGCCAGGTCAGTGTCCTTTCCCATTCCATGAGCTGTCAGGAGCTGCTGGAAGCCGCAGGAAGGCTGCAGAAAGCCCGGCCTCGCTCCAGCCTGGTCCCGGCAAGGATGTGCTTTAGGACTGGGAATTCTCGGTGCTTACAGAGCCATAAGCAGGGCCATCCACAGACAAAGAGCAGCTTTTCCAAGCCCTCCATCCCTGGCTCGGCAGGCTGGGTCCCAGCGAGGGAGCAGGTAAAACAAACCCTGCCAGCAGCAGCCCCGGCAGGGGCTCAGCACCGGGCTGGCAGTGCCCCATCCCCGCCTCTGGCATCGCCAGCCTCATCTTTGGATACAAAACCAGGGGAAAATTGAGTGCTTGAAAGAGGACGGGCTCTCCTGGGTCAAATTAGTCATTCCTCGTTAGAAAAGCCCCGCTGGTTTCTTTGTTTCTCTCGCTCTCCAGTGTACCCAGAAAAATACATTTGTAATTCTCCGAGTCCCGCTGAATAGGAGACTGGCAAGGTGAGAATATTAAAGCTGCAGATTATCAAGTGCTTCCCAGGAATTGAGATTCCAGCAGAGGAATGATGGGGAGGAAGGCTGGGGGTGAACTGCAGAGCAGGGAGAAGCTGGGAAGGAGAGTGAGGGCGGGCAGGGGAAGGAGGATGAGGAGGATGGAAGGGGAAATGCCAGAGGACGGAATGCTGGAGAGAAAACGGAGAGGGGAGAAGGCGCTGGAGGAAAGGGGGAGAGAGCAAGGCTGCGGGGAGGTTTGGCAGCTGCTGTGTGTGCCGCATTTCAATATTTAATGACTCCAAAATATAGCCATTAGCATGTCAGAGGCAGAGGGAAATGGCCCGGCTTTTCCCCGAGCCCTGATGGCTTTGAAGAACAAATGCCATCTAAACGGGAGGCTTTTAAAACGTTTTGGCCGGGCCTGCTGCCGACCCCCTCCCTTCAGGGCAGCGCTTCCCACCGGGAGTGCCGGGGGTTGCATCCATTCGGTTTGGCCGGCATTATCCATTTTATTTTCCCCTCAGCCTCGCTCTCTCTGGGATCTTCCCGTTCACAACACAACCCTGTGAAATCAGGAGCGTCCTGCTCCTTGCTCCCAACATCCCCCGGCAAACGGATTTGCATCAGGTGCAGACAGTGACAAACTTGGAGCTGTTTCTCCCAATTTCAGCTGCTCCATTTCCCTCCTGCCGCGGTTGATTTGACTTGCTGCTCCCTCTGCCTTCTCTCCAGGTTTTCCTTGTTCTGTGTCTTCCCATTCTCTTGCCCTGCTCGGGAGACAGATGGAGAAGCCAAGAAAAAAGGACTGAATGGTCCATCCCTGGAAGTGTCCAAGGCCGGGTTGGATGGGGCTTGGAGCAACCTGGGGCAGTGGAAGGTGTCCCTGCCCGTGGCAGGGGGGTGGAAATGAGATGTGGTTTAAGGTCGCTTCCAAGCCAAAGCATTCCGTGACTCCGTGGCTCTGGTCCTTGTCACCACAGGGAATGTGGAGGCAGTGCCATGTGCCAGCTCCAGGCCCTCTTTCCATGCAAAATAAATGCAAAAATAAATGACAACCTGACAAGTGTAATAAGAAAGGAGGTGGCTGCGCCAACCCTGTGGACAAGGTTCAAGTCACTCCCACTCAGCTCATTAGGAAGCATCAGGAAGTTGTGTGTGGAAGTGGGAATGGAACAGCTCTGGTTTGGATGGGGAAGTCGGATCCTACAGACAATGTCCAGGAAATGCTGAGATAGAAAGCTCAGAAAAGAGCTCCTGTAGCCATGCATGGCACCAGACCCACGTCCTCCAGGTGCTGCCCATCCAGAGCCGTGTCTCTGATGTCCTGTGAGCAGAGTTGCCCTGTCCCCAAGGGCTGTTGGCTCCAACCCCAGTGTCCCAGTCCCCGGGCATTTCTCAGGTCCCCACAATCTGGGCTCAGCGTCCTCCAGCCAGGACTCACCCAGGAAAGCCCAGCCATGGCAGAAATCCATGCTCCAGGTGGGACCAGGGAATGAGCCCCTCTCAGAGGGAAGCGCTTCCACCTCCCTGTTCCCCACCATGTTTCCCCCCGCTGCTGAGCCGACATTTTCTGATCCAGCTGGAAGCCTCAGAACAACTTCCGAGGGTTGTTCTCACAGCATTCCTGCCCTGCTCAAACACAGCAGTGGAAGGAGACTTGGGAGAGAAACTTCCTGGCTGGAGAGCCCTTCGCATCCTCATTGACCTCGAGGCTTCCAGAAAGCTGAGGGGTCTCTGAGGGACCCCACCACTGGTCCCTGGCAGGCCGCAGACAGATGGATAATGGGATCTTTGCACCTCGGAGAGGATTTCATCACTCAGCCTTAGCCCAAATCCATATTCATCATCTATGGATTTCTTTTTAATGGATAAAATGTCTTCTTTTGAAAGAGCAGCCCCACTGCTGATGGCACAAACAGCTGTGCAGGGAAATCGCGTCAGAGCAGACCCAGGCAATCTCCCTCCCCGAGCTTCCAGGGAATCTAACAGCTTTTGACTTCCAAAATAACCCTGAACGCAAAGGAATTTCAAAGAGGAGACAGAAAACCTCCCCCGTCTGCTCAACCACATCAGCCGGGCAGCCTTCCCACGCCTCTTCCCAGCCTTCCTGCCCCTCTTCCACGGGTCAGGCTCAGGCACTTCATCGCCATCCCTCTGGAGAAGCTGGGATGAATGCTCCTGTGCCGGGAAGGGAGAACTGCCCCTTTCCCCAAGCACTTGACTCCAAGTCAGGCTTCCCAAGTTCACCCCAGAGCAGGAATTTCTGCATCCTCCCGCCACCATCCCTGGCAAACCCTTATTGAGCTTGACATGTGTTGTTCTATTCTTGATGGATCCCCGCCACTGGAATATCCATCTGAAAATCAAATAAAATAGCCAAGCCCCCTGCGTGCTGCATATTTTATGGGCTGCTCCCTTACTTCCATTGTTTCCCATTGTTTAGACTATTAGTCAGAACAATTTGTCATCCTACCCCTGCTGCCTGCTGGGATTCTGGGATTCAGCGTGTTTGGGAGACGGAGCCTGTGCTCTTGCCACGCTGGGCTTCAGGACAGCCCAAACCCCCTCACACCGTGGGGCTGGGGCAGGAAATCTGGAGTGGGATTCATCATTCCCTATCCCCAAACCCTTACAGGCTGAGAAAAACCAACGGCGTGAGCTCTGGGGCAGGAGGTGAGGAGGGAAGAAGATGAGGACTGTGGGCAGAGCTGGCTGTGGAGAGGCACTGCCAGAGCGGGGAGAGGGTTCTTCTGGGGCTGCCAAGCTCCCGGTGCTGCAGGAGCTCCTGTCAGCTCCATTTCTCCCTCCCCTCCTGGGCTGGGAGCCCGGAGAGCAGAGCAGTGGTGCCGGCAGAGCGGGAGGCAGGAGCTGCAGGCAGGAGCTCAGCCCAGGCAAAGGAGCTTCTGTTCCCATTCCTGCTCTGATCCCTTCAGGAGTTCCTCGCGTTATAAACACCTCCTCGGGACACGGGGATTGCTCTGGCTGCTGGGATTTTGTCTGCCCTGGCAGCTCCAGGTGGAGTCAGGAGCGGGAGGGCCGGCTCAGGCTCGGAGGGAGAAGCTGCAGGGAGCTGGAGCCTCCAAATGGGTTGTCCTGTCCTGCTCCTGTCCCCTCCTGAGGAGCCAAGGGGAGGATTTCCATGCTTGCACCACTCCCAGAGGAGGCACTGGGAGTCCCCACTGCTGGAGCTGCTCACCAGGGCAGCCAATCCCTCTTCCAAAGGCCAGCTCTCCACTCCCAGGACTGCCTCTAGCCACCCACCCCCCCAAATCCCACGTGGCTGCTGGACCCTCCGACCTCCCACCTCTCCCACCTCTCCCAGGCAGGCTGAGCAGCCAGGAGCAGAACCCACAGCTCTTTTCATCCAGGCACCCAAACCTCCTCCCAGATTTTTCCTGCCCTTCGTGACACACGTTGCTGCCTGGGCTCTGCCCGTCACGGTGGCACCTGGCAGCCAGGGGTGTCTGACAGGACCTGTCACCTGCTGCCCCTCACCTTTGCCTGCCCCCATGTCCCAGCGTGTCGAGCTGCTCTGGGAGTGCCCCCTCCATCCATGGGGATCAGCTGGGGCTGCCCCATCCCTGGAAGTGTTCCAGGCAAAGTTGGAGAGTACTTAGAGAAACCTGGGATAGTGGAAGGTGTCCCAGCCAAAGGCAGGGGTGGACCTGGTTGGGTTTGAAGTCCCTTCCAGCCCAAACCATCCTGGGACTCTGTGGAAAGGAGCAGCAGGGACAGCCTAGGCATTGCTTCCCAGACAAGTCAAGAAGGGAGATAATCCTCCTCATCATGTCCTGCCCAAATATCCATGACTCACTGTGGAGCCGGCAGGTTCTTGTGCCTGGGAAGAGCCTGGAGAACTCCAGGTGGCTGAAAAGTTGGGATTTTGACCAACCCCCAACGCCTTGATGCCATAAAGCCAGTGGGGCTGTGAGGATCTGCCTTCATTCCCAAACATCCATCTTCCAACAAAAACATGCTGTCCAGATCAAGCCCTTCCTTTCAGCAGTGCTGGCCTCCTGCTGTCACCCCTTCTTTATCTCCAGGCTGCTCATCAAACCCAAGGGCAGCATCCCTTGGAGCTCTGTCCCGGAGCACGCTGGAAATTCAGGCCTTGCCTGGGAGGGAGAGCAAATTCCCATAAAAGCCTTGAATGGAAACAGAAGTGCCTGTTATTAGGAAAAAAAAAAAGAAAAAAAAAAAAGACAGGAGAAGAAAGGAAGGGAGGGAGGAACCTGGAACCTGCCTCCCCATCCATGCATGGAGATGTGTCCCTACAGAGCAGGAGCTGTTTGCTAGGTGGGGCAGGGCCGTGTCCCCATGGGCAGCTCCTCCCTAGGGGTGGCCACCCTCCAGCCAGGCGCCCATTCCTCTGGCGCAGCTCCCCTGTGGCAGGGAAGGGGTTAACTCCCAGCAGCTGCTCCCCAGATGCCGGTTCTGGAATTCACATTTGTGTAATAATAAACCTCGGGGAAAGCGCTGCTGCTGGGGGGTGGCTTTGTCCCCCCTCGCTCCCCACTCAGAGGCAGCGTGCGGCTGCCAAGGGGCGGCTGGAGAGGGGTGGCAGCCCAGGTGCTGCGGGATCCTCCCGCCGGACTCCCAGGGAGATGAATTAGGGGCCGCCTGAGGAGCCACCCTGCTTTCCACAGCGCTTCCCATTTTTCCTGCTGCTCACCCCCACCGTGCTGGGACATCCCACGGGACCCTGGAGGGGGCAAAGCCGAGCGGGTCCCCCCGAGCGGGGCAGGACTGGGGTATAATTGGTTTCAGGAGAGAGGGGTGAGGAGAGACGGACATAAATTTCCTTGAGAGCTTTCTCCCTAATGGCTCCCATCGCCCGGCAGGGCAGCACACCTGCTTCCAATAGCGGCTCCGGCTCCTGCCGCGGGTGCAGGAGAGGGGCTGTGCTTCCATCACCTCTGCTGGCCCCGGGCATCCCGCTTCAGCAGGGACAGGGCTTTGCCCGGGCTTCCAAAGGAATGGCCATGGCTTTGAACCCCGTGCTTTCCCCTTTCCTGGGGTGTCCAGGTTTTCCCCTTTCCTGGGGTGTCCAGGTTTTCCCCTTTCCTGGGGTGTCCAGGTTTTGCCCTTTCCTGGGGTGTCTAGGTTTTCCCTTTTCCTGGGTGTCCAGGTTTTCCCTTTTCCTGGGTGTCCAGGTTTTCCCCTTTCCTGGGGTGTCCAGGTTTTCCCCTTTCCTGGGGTGTCCAGGTTCCCCCAATCCCAGCTCAGCACTTCCCAGGAGCTCCTGCCCACCTGCACAGCCCAGCCCAGCCCGGTTCATCCCAGGAGGATGCTCCGGAGCTGCACAGCCGGATCCGAATAGGTCACGGACCTCGAGAGGAGGCGGGGGGAAGACTCCAAACGCTGCCGCCCCCGAAGCATCTCCGGCTTCACAGTCCCGGCTCTGACCCACCAAAGCCTCAGGAGTTATGTGGAGAGCTGGACAGGGATCAGAGGTTTGGCTGCGAGCGGGGGCAGCAGCAGGAAGAGTTCGGGGGGTCCGGATTGAGCTGAGCTGTGGCTCCATTTGGAATGAAACCCTAAACCGGGTCGGCGTCCAGGCAGCCGTTCCCGTTCCTTTCTGCTCCCGGTGCCGTGTTTCACAGGGCAGGACAGGAGGGGCACTGAGGCAGGAAAGCCTGTGCTGCCCCGGGCTGCCTCCCTGCTGAGGGACACCCGCAAGAGCCGTGTGACAGAGGGGTCCCGGCTCAATCCCTGCCTCAGGCCCTCCCCAAATCCCCCAGCATCGCACGGGGGAGATGAGGAGGATGCAGGAAGGGGCAGGTGGATTTCACACCTTTCCCAAGGGCTTCCTTCGCCAGTGGGAAGAAGGGGTGGTCCTGTCCCCACCCAGGCTCCCCTGCAGGATGGACATCAGGGTGTGACATCCCTGCTGTGGTATGCCAGTGACATGGGTGGAACCCTCTGCCCCGGTCTCCAGCGTTCCAGAGCATCTCTGATCCCCCAGCACAGGTGGGGGTGGTGTGACACTGCGGGGGCTCATCCCTCTCCTTCTCCCTGGGACAGCCTCACCCATTCCTGCTGTCTGGCAGCGCTGTCCCAGCCCTCCCCAAAGGAGAGGGGTGTTCAGGAAGCAGCAGGGAAGAGAGGTGGGAGTGGGAGAGCCTTTGACACATGAAGAGCCAGAGTGGGGGGACAGTGGGGGGCAGCTGGACTTCCAGTGCAGGAGCCTGGCTCTCTGGGAGGGTGGCCATGGAAAACATCCTGCTTTCCTTCCCAAAGAACTGCGAGGGATCAAAGATCCCTGTCTGTGGCCAGCTGGCACCTGCTTCCCTCTGGAAAAGCATCTTCCTGGCAACAACTACAGGCCCAAGTCACCAAGGATGGGAAGTACTCACCCTGTGGGCAGCTTGTGCAGCTCCATGAGCTTTTCCAGAGGGGTTCCATGCAGCTGGAATCTCCAAGAGGGATTATATCTAAACCCACCCTGTCTGAGGGATTTCTGTGCGTCCCTGGCCATGTCCCTGGGAATTCCCCCAGCTCGCCTGCGGCCAGCCCAGCGGCATGGCTCTACCTGTGCGTTCACCACTGGAGGGCTCCAGGATTGCTCCAGAAAAACACATGGAGCCAGGAATGGGGCAGGAGGTATTCCATACCTGAATCCATGTCTGATCCTACACCAGAACTCGCTCACTGACCGTGTGCCTGGATCCACACCTGAATCCACACCCAAATCCCACCTGAATGCACACCTGAATCCACACCTGGCCAGGAGCAGCTCCAGGGGGAAATGACTCCCATGGTGACCCCACAGAGCCACTGCTCTGGAGCTGCTGCCATCCCTGCCGGGTGAGGGCTTTTCTCCACCCGGAGAATAAAAAATTAAAGCAAAGCAACCCTGGCCTCCAAATTTATCTCCAAAGGCCTCGTTATGACCATTTTATTTGCTGGCTTCAGGCCAGGAGCTAGCTGGCCAAAGCTCCTTGATTTTTCCCTCCAGCGTGCCGGGGGGAGCAGCCTGGCTGTGGTCCCGAGCTCGGGATCCGAGGAGCCCGGTTTGCCTTTGGAAAGCTCTGTTAATTGACATGAGAAAATAATCCCAGGCTCTTTCTCTCTGGAGCAGGGAAGGTTCTGCTCACAGCACGGCTTGAAAAGGAGCGCGGCTTTTGGGGGACTGCAAATGCATCCGTCAAAATAATGTTCCCTGGGCCAAAACTCTTCCCTGGGGCAAGACCATCTGCTTCCAAAGGCTCTGGAGAATGCCTGTGGCTGCTGGTTTCACACTGGATGTGGAGTGGCTCCAGCCCCTCAGCACTGTGCCCCTTTCTGCTCCCCTTCCTGCTCCTGCTGCCACCCTCTCTCCTCTCCCCTGGGTGAGTGCAGGATCCCACTATCCCAACTCCCTGTCTCTGATGCAACTTCATGGTGAGCATCCCTTGGGAAGATTCCCAGGAAACATCCCAGCATATGCCACGACTTCCATGGAAATCCACAGCGAAAAGCTGGAGCAAAGATCCAGTGGGGATTTGAGATGCGCTGGAAGATTGTGGCACAGGGCAACTTTTATGGATCTACAAGGGCTTGGAGTGACAGAATGCAGGGAATGGCTTCCCATTGCCAGATGGTAGGGTTGGATGGGATGTTGGTTGGGAGTAAATTCTTCCCTGTGAGGGTAGTGAGGGGATGGGATGGAATTCCCAGAGCAGCTTTGGCTGCTGCATCCCTGGAAGTGTCCCAGGCCAGGCTGGATGGGGCTTGGGGCAACCTGGGCTAGTGGGAGGTGTCCCTGCCCATGACAGGAGTGGAATGGAATGGGTGTTAAGGCCCCCTCCAATCTAAACAATTCCGGGGTTTTATGATTCCATTGCAGAGGCAGAACTGGATCAGGGAGCCCCTCCAGTGCTGGAGAAAAGAACAGGCCTCTGCCATCATATCTGGGAGCTGGGAATTTCCAGCAGCAGTAAAATCAGCTTTTCCATTTGTATAAACTCCCCTGAAGTGGTGCCAAAAGCAGAGAGGACGAGACAGGAATGGCAAATGGAGCAGAGGCCGGATTGATTATTGAGGATTCATTCCCTGAGGTTCCTGAGGTTTGCCAGAGACCAGAGCTCTCTTTGCACAGGGCTGGCATTTTAACACTCACAAAATCAGCTATTAATAGTTAATGGCCAATTTAATAATTAATCAGTGTTTAACAAACGGGGGTGGAGGAGCCGCCTGTCTGCCACCAAAGTGGAATAATAAAGAGGAAAACTTTACAGTGACAGTGTCCAAGTGGGATTTTGGCTTTTTTTTTTTTTTTTTGTTACTGTGTGGGTGGGGTGGCCCTGCACAGGGTGCCAAGAGAAGTTGTGGATTCCCTATCCCTTGAAGTACCCAAGGCCAGGTTGGATGGGGCTTGGAGCAACCTGGGATAGTGGAAAGTGTCCCTGCCCGTGGCAGGGGTGGGACTGGGTGAGCTTTGAGGTCCTTCCAACCCCAACCATTCCAGTGATTCCAAGGCTGTGACGTGACCACGGGCACCCCCTGCCCTGGCTGATCCCCAGGCTGCTCTGGGAACTCTCCTGACCTTGTCAGGTTCTCCCAAAAGTGAGACACCCCCAGTTCCTCCAAGCCCCTGTCCCCAGGAGCACTGGAGCCAGGACACGCTCCTGACCCCTCGCCTGTGCCAATCCCCTGGGATCCTTTATGACCATAAATGGACCCAGTGTGAAATTTCCCCAGATTTGTGTTAAACTGGCACTAATCATCCCCTAAATCCTGCTGCTTGTGGGGGTGATGTGGGAGAAGCTGAGTCATTGGGCTGGTGCCACCGCGGGTCACCACCTGTGGGGACCACAAAGGGCAGTGAGTCCCCAGGCTTTATATGGAGCATGTGGCGCAGCAGAGTCTGTCCATCCCAAATCCCAGCTGTGTCTGGGTCACCTCCCTGGGGCTGACAGCTGAGGAGGGGGGGAGGGACCCCCAGCAGGTCCTGGCAGGGGCACAGCACCAGCCCCTCCACCACGGAGGGGCTGCGGCGGCTGCGAGCCAGCCCTGGGCATTTGTAAAATAAAGGCTGATTATTAACAGTACTTGAGATGTTCATGTTCCGTCTCCCTCGGGAGGCTCATTCCGTGCTGATTATCATATTTTTAAAATGTAATGAATTTATGGAGATAATTCAATCCCACTGACTAGGGATGTGCCTCATTCCTGCCACGAGGAAAGCTGCTGCGTGTGTGAAAATGGAAATTGCTGCGGCACTTTCCGTGGCTTTTGCCTGTCCTCCCCTTCCAAAGGATCCCAAAATGCTTTGCAGGCTCTATCTGCTGTTGGGATCGACCAGAAGCTCATCCCTTCCCAGGAACGTCCTCACCTCTGGGCTGCAACACAGAAACTCTTTAACTAGAAGCAGGAATGTAATCAGATTAATTAAGTAAGTACAATTCCGAGGCAAGAAAGTCAATTAAAGGAATCATAAGTCAATATGGAAATAGAAGGAGCTGGCTTTGAAGCAGGATTAGAGATAGCGAGGCTGGAGAGCGGCGTTCCTTCAAACAGCTCCAAGAGTGGCTTCTCCGCGGTGTTCCAGCTGGGAGACGGCTCTGGAAGCAGCACCGGGTGCCCACAGAGGGATGGATCCAAGAGAGAAAAAACGGTGACCCAAATGTGCACCAAATATGTGCCAAGTGTGCACCAAACGTGAACCAAGCGTGTGCCAAACTTGTCCCGGTTGTCACCAAACGTGTCCCAAGAGGTCTCCAAGTGCTCCAAACGCTCACCAAGGGTGCCTCAAGCCCCACAGGCACACAAAGGATGGACGGAGCGTGTACCAAACGTGCACAGACTGCACACCAATTACACACTGATTACACACTAATTACGCACCAGTTGCACACCAAGCGTGTCCCAAGTGTGCCCCAGGCATGCCCAAGCCATGCCAGCCCCTCTCCAGGCCATGTCCCCATTGTCACTGATGCTGAGGCCACCCAGGGCGTCTGTGCTCCCTCCACGCACCCACACACCCCTGACACTGAACCCCTCCATGCCCACGCGTGTCATGCCCGTGTCACCACCTGTGTCACCTGTGGAGGAGCAGGACTGTCCCCTTTTTCCTTTGCCTCCGTGGATCCTCCCTGCTCCCCAGCTCTGGGCATCCTTTGCTTTTCCATCACATTTCCTTTCCCTCCTTCCTTTCTTTCCCCCGGCAAAACCTCCCCGCCATGGGTGTCTTCCTGCCCCCATAAATCTCCTGCCAGGACTGAAATGGTGGCATTGAAGAAGGATCTTTTTTTGTGCAAATTTCAATAAATGCCATTGGAACAACATGGGAAATGATCCTGAAAATGCAGGAGCAGAAAGGAGAGAAAGAAATGGCAGCCAAGGGGGAAGGAGAGGGAAACGCTGGGATTTGAGGCTGCCAAACAATGCATTTAAATAATTCAATTTGCAAAAGCGGGGAAGAAAAGGAAGAGAAGAGAAGAGAAAATAAAAGAGGAGGAAAAAACCCAACTTGTGTAGCAAGCCCATAAATAACCTTGGAGAGCGGGAGGCTGGGAATGCATGATGGGATGGGCCTTCTTCTCTTTGCATGAGTCTCCATAAAAATGCCAGGAAAAAATACGTATTTTGATAGATTCATCTGTAATTTCACTTTTAGTTCCAGAAATCCTCCCAAGAGCAACGACCATGTCACCTTCACAGCCTGAGCTCTTGGATCTCTCCCCTCCTTGGATGCTCTGTTCAAGGCTCCCAGGAGAATTGGGATCTGAGGGCATCTGGAGACCTTCCTTTCCATAGGCAGATCCCCCTGGAGTGTCTGGGACTGGTGCCTCGTTAGCCAGTGGCCCCCAACCTCCTAGAACAAGTGGAATTTTGTGGAAGTAGAGACAACCTTAGAGAGCTGCAGCTCCAGTGGGTTGGGGACACAGCTCTGAGGTGTGTGGGAATCCCTTCCCCGTTGGAACAAACACTTCCCCCAGAAGTGATGGACTTTTTGCTCAGCTCCCCATTCTTGCCCCATGGGGATGGTGGCTGACAGCCGGGGGTATCTCTGGGAATAAGGAACTTGGATTTGCCAATGCCTCTGGGGGAAAGCCGATCCCTCCTGCCCAGACCTGGCTATAAATCCCCGGTTATGTCAAATGTGTTGACATAATATTGGTCCCTCATCACCCCTTGCTGGTGAGGGCAGACCTGGTCCTGCACCAGCTGAATCCTCTGGGAAGGAAAACAAAGATCATGGAGTCTCCCAAGCTGGGGGAGATCCAGGGATCATCCAGTCCAACCCCTGGCCCTGCCCAAGGCACCCCAACAATCCCACTCTGTGCCTGGGAGTGTTGTCCAAACACTCTGCAGCCTTGGGATTTGACTGTTCCCTGGGGAGCTGGATGCCAAAGTCTCAAGGGGAAAACCAAGCAGGAACATCCCTAAACGGGACGAGGAGCTGGAGAGGGATGTGTTGGATCCACATTGCCAGGGAATCTATTAATCCATCTTAAAACCAGTGGACACCTGGACACCCTTTGGGCTCCTGTGGGTGGGCACTGCCCACTCTGCTCCCTGCTCTGCTCCAGAGCCACCCATCTCCTCCTTGGAGCAGCATCTCTCAGCTTCCAGCCCAGGGCCCACAGGGGTGGCCGGGGTGTCCCAGGCCAGGCAGGAGGGAGAGGGATCCCCTGCTGATGGGATCCTGGGGGGGACAGGCAGTGGATGCAAGGAGGAATCTGGGAGGGACAAGCCATGCCCAGCTTCCTGCAGAGCATTCCCTGAAGAGACCAAAAGGCTTTGAAACTTGGAAAAGCCACATTTGATGGGAATGCAGAGAGAGGCCTCCCTTTCAAAGGAGAGAACTCAAAGCAAGCAGGGGAACAGAAGAAGAAGGAGCTGCTCCCACTGCCTGCCACAGCTCCAAGGGCACAGCCCAGATCCCAGGCTCAGATTCAATTAATTCCAAGACTTACAGAGCTGTGGGAAACTCTGCCAGAGCCCCTCTGAAATGTTTGGATGTCCCTCTGCCTGTGGAGGCTCCGGGTCTCCACACCCACAGCACCTCAGTGCACCCTGAGCCCTCTCTGCAGTGCCTCACACCCCACCTGGGCTCTGGAAAAACATGGAACAGCTCCATGGGAGCGGCCTCAGGTGAGGAGCATGGAGGTGACACCTGCACAGCCACCTCCTGTCCCTGAGCACTCTGTCACACCGAGCCTTAGCCCAGCATATCACACACAGAATTCCCAGAGCCCTTTAAACAGGTGACACAGAGTCACGGATTAGAGAAACACCAAAGTGGGAGGGAATGTTTAATTACCTGGTTAATGATGCTGGGAATCTTGATCTGCAGAGGAGGGCAGGGCTTGGCAGCTCCTCTCTGCAGCCACTCCAGCCTTGCATGGGTTTGTGTTAATCACAGGATTTTGGGTCTGCTTTTGTTCCCATTCCCACTCTGATGGATTCCTCACCATGTCCTCGGGAGCTCAGGGATCTCTGTAGGTCTCACAGGTCCCTGAGAGCCAAACCTGCGTCCCATGGGTGCCCAGGAGCTGAACACAGCCTGACTGGGGCAGGGTCTCCCCCTGAGCAGATGCTGGGTTCAGTGCTGGGTTCTAGGGGCTGGGGAGAGCCTATTCCTGGGAAGGTCTCAGTGCCATTTCCTGATTTATTCCTGGCTGGAGTGGGGCTGTAAAGTCCTTTCTGGAGTTAGATGGGGAGGGCAGAGGGATTAACCAACAAACAGCTGTAGTGCCTTCATCCTAAAATACTCCCTGAAAGGGGATCCTGGTCCTACAGCCAAGCTCATACAGATCTCCCAGCTTATTGCTCCTTTTTAAAGTGCCTGTGCTGGGAAATGTCACTTGGCTCTGCTGAGGGGACAGAACATCCTAATTTAAGTCCCCACTGCTGGGCAGAGAAGTGGCCCTGCCCATCCCTTGATCCCTGCTGGCCACAGGTGCACCTTGGATGAGTTCCTGGCACCAATCCCAAGTAGAGCTGGAATTGTGATGGGAGGGAAGGGCTGAGGTGGAGAGCGGGACCTCCCCGTGCTCAGAGGGGCTGTGGGTGGGGCAGTGCCATGTTCCCACTGCAGGAATTGGGCTTGCAGCATTCCCAGCACAACCCAGTGGCCACCTTTCAAAGCCCTGCCACACCAGTGCCCCTGGGTTTGCTGTGGGGTCAGAGCCATGACTGGTCACACCCAACACAGCTCAGTGACCCCACAGTTGGTTTTGGGGGCTGCCAGGCACCTTTCCCAAAAAGAGGAAAGGTCCCAGCAGGCGGGGCTCAGACCCCAACCCCAGTCAGACACCTCAGATCACTTTCCTGGCTCCAGGAGGGTTTCACAGCAATGGAAGTGAAGGAGAAGAGTTCATCCCTGTCACACTGACCTGCCAAACCCAGATCCAGGTGTGCCACCACAGCCTGTCCTTAAAGGGCACAGCCTGGAGCTTGGTCTCCAGTGAGTCTGGCGAGTCTGGAGTCAGATTTCTGCACATGTTTGTTTGGTTCCAAAAGTTCACTCCTGTCTTTTCTTCCCTCCTCATTTCCTCCTAGGATCCTCATGCCCTGAAGCAGGTCCCTGTCCCTGAAGGGGAGGTGTGTAAGGTGGGGTGACCTACTGGGGTCCTGCAGGAAGGTCCTTCCTCACAGTCACCCAAGAGGAACAGCTTTGGGTGGGAAGAAAACAGCAACATCCCTGTGCACTTTCCTCACGCTTAGGAGAGTGAGCCTGGACTCACTTTTCTTCCAAACACCTTCAATGCTTGAATTTCAGGGTTAATTGCTGCTTTTCCTTCAGCAGCAGCATTAATAAGGTTCCTCATGGGAATGTTACAGCCCTGCTCTCCTGGGAGCATCTCTGGAATATCAAACCCTGATGGTTGGTCTTGCTTGGTGTGACCACAGCCTGGACTGGTGGCTCTGGGGCAGCCTGGGAGCAGATGGGAATGTCGTGGGGAGGCTGGGCTGGGCCAGGCTGGATGGGACATGACTCTGGCTCTCCTGGAGCATCTGGCCTGCAGTTGGCAGACACAACACTCAGCAACTTTCCTGGAGCTGAGGAAAGAAAAACGACGGAGTAAAAAATAGTCCTGATCCCACGGGAGTCTTGTTCATTAAAAGACAACGTGGTTTATGGCTCACACGTCCTTCCCTCGCTGCTCTCCCCTGAGCAGGACTCAGCCAGACAATAACTGAGGCTCCCCGAACCCTCCAAAGCATCTCTGGAGCCATAACTCAGCCTCTGTCAGCAGCTCCATCAGTCCCACCCCGGGACCACCCCAAGTGCGGGATCCCCCCACCCTCCCCTCGCTGCCGACCCTGTCCCACCGCAGCCGTGGGGAATATGAGCTCACTGATTAGAAATCAATGGGATTTCAGCTCACACCTGAGCCTGCTGCGTGGGAGGCTGCTCCCTACCCTGCGTGGCCTCTCCGTGCCCGCTCAGCAGATCCCGGCAGCTGCGGCACATGGAGCTACCGAGGAGGTGACCCTGAGGAAAATTCCCACTTGGGAAAGGAAAGCCTCCAGGGATGGCATCTTTCCAAGTCTCCCCCCCCCATGGGTCATGATCTGCTGAGCCCCAAAGTCCCCCAGTCTCTGCAGGGATGTGCTGGTCCATCCTCAGGGACTTTTCAGGGACCGGGAAAACGAGCAGGGCCAGGGAAGAAGATCTCTGTCATGCAGTACAGAGGTGCAGGGAGCTGTTGGCAGTCCAGAAGGTGGGAATGCACAGCCTGGTGTGGGTGACATCCTCGGGAGGTGACAACAACCAGCAGTTCACCACCATCACCCTGCTCTGCTCTCTTCACAGAGACTCCTCCAATCCCCAGGGATGCTGTTGGAACAACCAGGGAGCAGATCTGTCCTCTCCAAGCCCCTCCTCCTCCTCTTGCCACACAGGAAACTCGTCTGTTCCAACCCCAGTGTTATTGCTGAGCTCTGGGAAGACCAAAACCATTCTGTGCCCACCTTCTGCACCTTTGGACATGGCCTGCCTTCTCCTCTAGCCCTCTTCATCCTGCAGCTTCAGTGCCAAGCTGGAACATCCAGGCTAAATCCAGACCCTCCACAAGGTTTTCTCCACCTCTGCATGGACCAAGAAGGCTCATTCCCACCTCCCAGCTCCAATTTTTCAGCACCATCTTCATGTTTCCTGCGTAGAGGTGGCACCTGACCTCCAGATCCAGCATGGGAAGAGTCTGCCTGATCCTGGACTTCCTCCACGCCAACTGGATTTGCATTCCAGGCTAAGGATGTGCCAATTGCCTCTCCAATAGATTGTCCCTCAACTCTCCCAGATGGGCAGTTGGTTCCTGTGCCTAGTTGCAGGAAGGCTCTGGAGCTGCTGCAAACTCTTCTTTAAATATGTTTTGAATGTTTCCTTTGCATCTCACTCACATTCCACAGCCAGGCTGGGAAATCTAAAATACCTCTGAAAACCCGAGCCATGATCATTACTGAACATTAGAGAACATTGCTGGAGGATTAAATCCATATTTCTGTATGGAAACAGAGGCTGGGTGCCCAGCACGAGGCTGCACCACACACATGGAGAGCTGCTCACCAAGGACATGTCCAGCTCCCATCCCACTTGGAGCACCAGTTAGGTTTTCTGCTGCTCTTCCCTCGGGAGGATCCCAAAGCCCTTTTTCCCAGCCTGTGCAGCCACCAATTTCCCACAGAAATGTGGATTTCTGCTCCCAGACTTGGCGGCTCCAGTAGCAGCTCAGACAGGAGAGGGAGGCAGAGTGGGAGATGCTTCTGGAATCAGCCTTGCTCAGCCACTTCTATCCCCTCAGCTCCCAAATCCTTTAGCTACTGGAAGGCTTCTGGAAGGTTCTCCACTTAAACACCCAGGTGTTTAAGGTGCTGGCTTATGAATTTGTCCTGTGGCTTCCCATAGCTCCCTCCAAGAGGTCATTCTCCCATTATTTTGTGTCCAAGGGACCTTTGGGGATTCCCTCTGGGATCACCTCTGCTTCTTGCTGATCTCGCTCCCCTTCCTGACTCTGCTTCCATCTCACCTTTGCTCAAGAAGCTGATTTAGTCTGGTTTGTCCCTCTGGAGAAGGGAAGGATCCAGGGAGAATTTAGAGCTTATTTCAAGTGCCTAAAGGAGCTCCAAAGGAGCTGGAGAGGAACTTTGGACAAAGGCCTGGAGGGACAGGACACAGGGAATGGCTTTCCACTGCTAGAGGGCAGGGTTATATGGGATATTGGGAAGGAATTCCTGGTTTTAAGGGTGGTGAGGGGCTGGGATGGAATTCCCAGAGCAGCTCTAGCTGCCCCATCCCAGGGCCATGTTGGATGGGGCTTGGAGCAACCTGGGATTGTGGAAGGTGTCCCTGCCCATGGCAGGGATGATTTTGAAGGTGCACTTTAACCCAGCCCATCCAGGGATTCTGTAATTCTGTGGAACATGGGCTTGAGAAGCCCCTCGGAGTGTTCACCCTCTGCTTTGCTGGGTTTGCTGTTTCCATCCCACCCCAGCACAAGGAAACAAATTCTGCAGCCAGGCAGAACCTTCCCAGAGCCAGCCCCAACTCCCCATGTCATTAGTGCAGATATTTAACACTGCAGATAATCATAAATACAGGGAGAACCTGCATTAGTTCCACCCAGGGCCCTGAAAACCCCCGGAATTAGGGAGTTAATGCCAGACTGGAGTGTGTCACTATTATTTCCCCATTCTCCAAATCCTCCCTCTCTGATGGATGCACTCCAGGGAATCTCTGGAGTGTCTCTGCAAGACACTTCCGTAGTAATTTGACTGTGAGGGTTTTGCTTCTGTGCTCCCGAGCAATCGGAGCAAAATCAGCACTTCCCTTGATCCTGGGAATCTTTGATATCAGAGCTGCTCCAGCCCTGCATGACCCTTGTGTTTCACAGTCCCCGAGGTGCAGATCCCAGACCTGGCACCTGAGGACATCACCCACAGAGGAACGCTGGGATCCATCACCAGAGTCCCTTCACATGCCAGGAATCCAATCTCCAGGGAAATAAAACATGGAACAGAGCGAGGCTGGGCCACAGTCAGTGGCTGGGAGCTCATCCTGGCTTGTCTTTAAGCAGGAATTCTGTGGAATCACAGAACCCTACGATGGTTTGGGTGGGAAAGGGTCTATAAAACCAGTGCCACCCCCTGCCATGGGCAGGGACACCTTCCACTAATCCAGGTTGCTCCAAGCCCCATCCAGCCTGGCCTTGAGCACTGCCAGGGATCCAGGGGCAGCCACAGCTTCTCTGGGCATCCTGTGCCAGGGCCTCCCCACCCTCATAGTCAGGAATTCCTTCCCAATATCCCACTTAACCCTGCTCTCTGGCAGTGGGAAGCCGTTCCCCGTGTCCTCTCCCTCCATCCTCTCTCTTGGAGCTCCTTTAGGCACTGGAAGGGGCTCCAAGTTCTCCCCAGATCCTTCTTGTCTCCAGACTGAACATTCCCATTTTCCTTCCCCTCAATGGGGTGACCCAACAGATCGATTCCAGGTGGGCACTTCAGTGGTTCCCTAGAGAGCATTGGTTTGGGGCTGGGAATCCAAACCCACCTCCTCATTTCTCCTTTTTCCCTTTCCTGGGACAGAAACAAATTCATTCCATAGAGGAAGAAGCTGAGGGGGGTCAACGAGGGAGCTCACAAATCCCACATTTCCTTGTGTGAGGACTGTGCAGGGAGCCAGGAGTCCTTTAAGGTTAATAAATTGGCTTTTCTCACAAAGGCAAGATTATCCTTTGGGATTTATCTCCACAGGGTTTTGCAGCAGTAGAGCTACAAACAGGCTCCAATAGGTGCTAGAAGTCTGTTCTGGGCTGTAAAATGTTCCAGCTTGGCTGCTCCCTCTGCCAAAGAACCCTTGGATCAGAAGGTGAGAGAGCAAAACTCATCCTGTCCTGTCAGATTCCTCATCTGTGGGATCTCCAAACTGGCACTCAGGATGTGGCAGAACTGTGGGGGTGCAAAGGACACCCTTGGCCTGACCCAGCATCAGCATTTTGCTGCTTTTTTATCCTGGAAAACGAAAAACCAAGGCATGATGTGTGGAATTATCCCTCAGCCCATCAGAGCTGGATCCCTGCCACCCAACAGGTGACAGAGACCACATCATTTGGTGTGGCACTGTCCTTGTTCCCCAGTGCTCCCAGCCCTGAACTCTGGGTAGAACTGGGACAGCACAGCACAGCCCAATCCTTCCTGGCAAATCCAGCCTGGCAGGTGCAGAAGCAGCAGCTTTGGTGCTATTTCAGTCCAAGCAAGAGATGCAAAATCTATGGAAAATAGAAATCCTTGACAGCCAGGAAAAAAACCTCGCCTTTCCTAAGCTGTTTGAAACCTGGGGTTGATGCCTGGGGCTGGTCCCGTCACTCATCCCTTTCCACACCCCTCGGACAGCAGGACCCTGGAGCAGCCCTGCTGTGCTGGGCATTCCCTGCCCATTCCAGGCACAGGCAGCAATGCCACTGAGTGGCACTGAATCCCAGGCTGTCGGAGCCGGTCTCCAAAGCTGTCAGAGAATCTGAGAAATCCAAGTGTAAAATCAGCAGGTTTTGTGGGACAGCGGGCACAGACTGTCCATATGTTCCCCACACACATCACCAGTCAGCTGGGAAATGCTCACAGCTCCCAGCCTCTCATTTTGCCATTTTTCCCCGGTTGGATTTGTCAGGGAGACGTTGCTGCCAGCCCCAGACCTCAGGAAAGGCTCAGCTCCCTGTGTCCCAGATGGACTTTCCTCCTGGCTGGGCTTTGATCAAAGCAAGGAAGCAGCAGGGGTGGGGTGGTTATTGCCTGAAAATGTGGCTATGGAAGGGTTTGGAAGTGTTTGTCCGGGTGGGCTCCTCGTAGCCACACCCCTGCCTCCCTTCTCCCATGGGTTTCTGCCCTGGGGGTCACACCAAGGACCAGCTGCACCCCAAAAGTTCTGCAGGAGCACAGCCTGAGTCCTGGCTTCACTGCAGGAAGGAGATCATGATCCATTCCCAAGCTATTTTTTTCCCCCAAGTGAATCTCCAAAGTTGCTCTCAGGTCTGGGTTTTCCATCAGATGTGGGGTGCAGAGATCCACTGAGGTTTGGGATGCAGGAGGAGGAGGGATGCTTCCCAGTAACTCTTTTTGTGTTTTATTTCTCTCTCATCCCTGCAAGGAAGGAAGGACAATGAAAGGATGATAGGCAGGAGTTTGCCAGAAAAAAAGACATTAAAAACACAGATCTTCTCCAGTGTTCTTCTGTTCACTCTCTACTCTGCTCATCCTTCCATTGGGAGCTGGAGAGGATGGAATTGTTCTGCCCAATGTTTTTGCCTCCAGGATTCCTCATCTGTGTTACCAGCCTGCCTTTGCCTGTGGGCTCCAAATTCAAGGTCTCTAGGAAAACCCTGTTAATCCCAAAAGCTGGAGGAGAAGCTTATCCCTCACTGGTGAACCCACCCTGAGGCAGCTCTGCTGGTACTTGGTGGGTGAAAATGCCAAAAGGGATGGAAAAATATGGGGATCAAAATATTGGCACTCTGATTCAGAGCAATTCCTGCAATTTGGAGGAGAGGCTTGAACTTGTTGGCTAAACCAAGGGCATGGCATGAGGAGCAGAGCCGGGAAGTTGACCCTGGCTTCGCAAGGGAGAATTAATTCCTGAGGCACCTCAAAGTTTGGTTTAAAATTCCTAGGAGCAAGAGTGAAGGCTGGAGCTGGTTATTTATCAATCCCTTCCAAGGAGTGCCCTGCCCAGCTGCTGCCAGTCTTGTCCTGGCAGTGGGGACAGCAGTGAGAGACCCTGTGGCATGAGGGTAGCCCGGGGTTGGCACCCTGACTGCTCCCCAGGGGAGCCATCCCTCATCCTGGAAGGAGGCCCAGGGAGCTTTGGGATGCAGCCACCCCTCTCCATGGATCCAGGCTGGCTGCTGGCAGGAGCTCTGCTGGGCTGGGCAGCTCTGGCACTGCCAGCTCCGAGCTGGCACCTGCTGAAGGACGGGGAGAGCCGGCGCCTTTGAAACAGAATGAACAGAAAATCAGCCGGAACCTGGAGACTCCACGGGGGAATGTGTCCAGGAAAACAACAACAAAACCAAGGGAGAGATGAGAGTGGAAAAGGCTTCAACAGCTTAATTTGCCATTGTGACATTGCTCCGTGTTTCGGGAAAGCAGGAGCAGAGCAGAGCCTCTGGCTCTGCCATGCAGGTCGAGGAAGATTTCAGGGCATATCTCAGAGGGAGAAAAACAGTTTAAGGGATGAAATAACTGGAAAAAGAGAGACAGAGAAAATAAAATCCTGAGAGTCGTCCCAAGGGCTTTGGGTTTGTTGGGCTGATAACAGCCCCAAGTTCCTCCAACCTTTTTGAGGGATGTGGCAGCCCAGTGCGGAGGGTGTGTGGCCCATGCCGTGTGTCCCATGCCATGCCAGGTGTGCCATGATGTGCCATGTGTCCTGCCTGTGCCACGTGTCCTATGCTGTTCCATGTGTCCCATGCTGTGCCATGTTTCCCTTGCCAGGTGTCCCATGCCATGGCATGTGTCCTGTGCCATGGTTGTATGTCCTGTGCCGTGTGTCCCATGATGTGCCCCGTGTCCCATGCCATGCCATGCGTCCTGTGCTGTGCCATGACCTCGTGATCCTTCCCATCTCCCACCCCCAAGTAGGTTCAGCTCCACCCTATCCCCACTCCATGCCCACCTCAGAGCTCCTGGCAGCTGGACAGAGCTGGGAAAACAGGCAGGAGGCAGGAAATCCCCTTGGCACCGTGCACAGGGCTGGGCACAGACCCCACATGTGCCCCCACTCCCCAGTGCCTTGTGTGCCCCAAAGGAGACAATTCCTCACCTACAGCTGCCAGTGCTGTCGAGTTCCCCCACTCCTGTCTCCACTGCCACATTCCAGCTCATTAATTTCCATCCAGAGGCTCTGGAAGGACCTGAGGAACTTGGGGATGATTTTTCATCCCAGTTTTCAGGCCTGAGCTCGTGTGAGAAGAACCACGTGCAGGCCCCGGTCCCCCCGTGCTGACCCCACTGCTTTGGGCCCAGATTCCCAAAGAATGTTCCCAATTTGTCACTGGCCCCTGTCATCCTCCAGCCAGGATCCACTTGAAGGGATGGGAAGCAGAGCCAAAACAAACAGGGTGTGTGGGATCTACCCCGGGAATGCCGGAGCTGCCCCCACAGGCCTGTGCCGGGCCCATCCATCCTTCCTGACAGGGCAGCTCCAAGGCAGCCTTGGGAGACAAATATCCTGGGAAATGCCCCCCAAAATTAATCCTTCCATGTTGCCACCTCTGGAATTAATGAGATCACGTCTTCAGCTCTAATTGGGCAAATGGAAACACTCTTTTCCATAGGGAGCTGGGCTCTGGTAAGGAGTCATTAATCAGTGGGAGTGCTGGAGCCATGTGGGTCCCACCAGGACATGTCCTGCTGCTCCTGGAATTGGGATTCCCCTGGTGCTGGTGTCTGCCAGCCCATCCCATAACCCCACAGGGGCATGGCCTCATCCAGGGCAAGCAGGAGATGGAACCCCGAACTGGGACAGGCCCTGGCGACCCCTGGGAAGGGGCTGGAAGTTGATCCCCCCTCACAGGGACCCTGGGGATAATCCCGTTCCTGCCCCATTTCTTAATCTCAACAAGGATGGATTTGCATCCCACAACTGGCATCACTGGTGAATTTTTATTTATATTTTGTTGAGAGGAAACTGTAGAGAGCCCATGGAAGCCCTGGAATGCAGCTGGGCCACCTGAACCTGTCATTCCTCTCCTCTCTTCCATCACCTGGCAATTGTGGGCTCCTTGGGAGCTGTACATCAGCTTTGTGCCCACCACCCTACCAGCCCACCATCCCATCATCTCACTGTCCCACAATCCCACCATCCCATTGTCCTACTGCCCTCCCCTCCCACACCACCACACCTTTCACAAGCACAACCTCTCCACCCACCAGCCCATCCCAGACTCCCCTAGACCCGATCCCATCCTCACCAAGGCCCCCCCCAGTCCTCTCCCTCCCCTGGGTCAGGAGCATTAATTGGATCCTGCCTTCCCATCTGGAGCTGATCATCTCTGGCTGCCTCAGGATGTCGCTGATGGAAACTCCAATATTTGATTTCCAGGGACTCCTGTCACTTCCCACTAGGAGAAGTGATAACCAGGAGGAGACCCTTTGTCACCCCACAGCATCCCAGGACATCTGGGATGCTCAGAGATTCCCAAGTGGACCTTGCAAGCCCTTGTCATTGGGGCTGCAGTGTTAATCCAGCTCCTGAAGCCTTTGGGATCTGGAATGTCACAATCTTGACCCCTAGTGCCACCCGTGCTCCCTCCTCCCCCTCTCTGGGATTCATCCACACTTTTTTTGGATCCATACACAGCCCTGAAGGATCCTGAAGGATCACAGAGATTCAAAGGCACCATTCTGGGAGTCACACATAAATTCTGCTTTTATTAAGCAGAGTAAATGTCAGGGATGAAACAAAGCAGAGAAGGAAGGAAAGAAGAGGAGGATTTCTTGGATTTCATTCCAGCTTCCCTTTCCTTTTGCTCCTGCTCCTGTCCCTGGCTCCCTGCAGTTGTTTATTTAAAAGTCCAGTAGGGAGAGCTCAACTTATGCCTGCCTTCCACAGGGATTTTCTTCACCATTGCCATGAAGAACAGGAGAGAATCATGGAGTCATGGAATCCCAGGATGGTTTGGGTGGGAAACGACCTTGAAGATTATCTCATTCCCCTGCCATGGGCAGGGACACCTTGCCCTATTGGTTGTTCCTAGCCTCATGCAACCTGGCCTTGGACACTTCCAACATATCCAGTGCCAGTTTGTCTGGAGGCTGAAAGCCTTGGTCACTGCTCGGGATAGACTGGCAGTGTCTTGGTCCTCGATCCAAGAGGATACCCTGCAGCTCCTACCTGCTTCACTGGATCCAGAACATTCTGTGACAGAAGGACTTGGCACTGCCCAGCAGACCCAGCAAACCCACCAGGTAAAGGCTGTGCTGGAAGAATCCCTCCTGGCTTCCCGGAATTCCCAGACAGGAAAGAATGATGACAGGAGCAGCAGGATGACCCTGTGGGGATGGAGATCTGATTCCATCCCAGGCCTGGGGCTCCAGGGAAGAGCCAGGCTCTGGTTCAAAGGCCAACCCCCCGAGGTGAGCTGGGAAGCTTCCCTTAACTTGAGGAGACAGCCCCACATTTGTGTCACATTCCCGCCTGCTTTAATTGCTCCAGCACGGCTGCTTTTCCATGGAGACTGGAGCCAGCACAGGCCTCAGAGATTCTCCCAGGAATGATATGCCTGGACAGGACACCCTGCAGCTTCCAACACTCCCATTGCTCCATCCGTTCCCCTCTGGAGCACAGGGATGTCCATACACAGCCACCGCATTTGCCAAGGCACAAATCTGGGAGAATAGGAGTTCCTGGACAATGTTTTCCCTCCTTCCAGGTTAAATTCTATCTGTTGGAGATGTTTTATCCACACACAGCAGCAGCAGCAGGGAAATGGCTGAACAAAGAGGCTCCTTTTCTCACTCCCTGTTATCTGTGAGTCTCAGGAATGCAGCTGGATTGGAGGCTGCACGGCCGGAGCCCCTGGAATCACTGAATGCCTCAGGTGAGGAGTTTGCTGGAGTGGCTCAGGAGCTGGGGAAACACTCAGGACACATCAAACCAACAACACCCTGCTCAGCCAGTGTCAGGAGCTCCTTCCAAAAGCAGGGATTTTTCTCCTCCTGTGTTCAGGAGAGGTGGGTTAATCCAGGGTTAATCAATCCCTGTGGTGCCCTGGGGTTGATTTCAGGGTTGTCGCTGGGACAGTGACACCTTCCACTGGATGAGTTTGATCTGAGTCTTGTCCATTCCCAGAATTCCAGCTCTGGCTCCAATCCTTGCCACAGCTTGTGCTCCAAAAGTCCAGATATTGCACCGCATGGATCCATGAGGCACCAGCCAAAAAATCTTATAAGCCTGTAGTTGTGGGAAACTTTTTCCTCAAAATTCTTCCTCAGGAAATGCTGTGTAAGCCCAAAGTCCAGCTCCATAGCAGGGCTGGACTTTAGGGAATCTCAGTGGATGAGGTTGAGAGGGTCCCTCCTGCCAGGAGCACCTGCCTGGCAGGGGACCACCACTCTGGGTGCTCCTCCTGGTGAATAAAATCCAAATTCTTTTCAAGAAAGAGGATGGATCCAACCACAAAGGGAAAAAAAAAATCAAAACAACAAAACAAACAAACAAAAACAACAACAACAAAGGAAAAAGAATTGTTTTGTCCTTCAGTCTTATGTCTAAACCATCCATGTTGAGGATCCCAAGTGGTTGGCCAGTTTTGTGGTGTCAGGAATGTCATGGGGAGGATGGACGGGCTGGGCAGGCACAGGCACCTCAAAGACCATCCCATTCCGTGGACAGGGACAACTCCCACTACCCAAGGTTGCCCCAATCCCTGTCCAGTCCAGTCTTGGCCACATCCAGGGACAAGGAGTCCCCAGCCAAGGATTGCAGCAAGGCCCTAAGGGAAGCAAAGTCTCTTTTGTGCCTCTGAATTCCCCCACTCCCCTCTATCCCCCATTTCCCTGTGTCACCCTTGTAGAGCCTCCTCCCCTTATCCTGGTGGTCCCAAAAATGCTGATCCCATGCAACCCAGCTGCTGTTCCCTGGTGACAGGGAACATGACACTGCCCTCCCAGCCCAGCTGCAAAAGCTCCAGCCTGACAAACGTGTGCAGAAAGCATTTTGGACCAGTATCCATATCCAGGGCCGTGGCAGACAGAGGAGGGGGAATGGAAGGACCTCTTGGCTGGAGATAAGGAGCTGTAGGAAGCCTGTGAGCACAAAAAGCTGCGAGCCCCCGAAATTCCCGAGGGGAGAGCAGTGCCACAAAATAATTGCTGAAAGAATGCAGCTTGATTGCAGCCAGCAGGGAGAGCCTCCAATCCCGCCTGGAATGAAAGCCCGGGGTGATGGCTCCAGGGGAAGAGGAGTTATCAGCCTGGGAGCAGTGATTTATTCTATGAAGGGGATTAAGAGTCCAAAAGTTAATGGACCTAATGGAAAACAGGATGGCTGAGGACTCCAGAAAGGGGGATGTGGGTGGGAGAGGGGTATGTGGAGCTTGGCTGCAGTGCCAGGGAGCACCCAAAAGTCCTCAGCACCCACCCAGGGCTTTCTGCACCCTCTGGGCTGGGATAGGCAGCAAGGAGTCCTGTAGGGATGCAGCCAAGTAAGAAACATCTCCTGGAGTCAGGAGCTGCAGGTCTGGGCACTCACTGCCATCAGCACGAGTTGGCTGCTGGGCAGCTTTCACGGAAAGATGGAATTTGGGGGGAAGGGACCTTTCAAGGTCACCCAGTCCAACCCCTGCCATGGGCAGGGACACCTGCTGCTTTCCCAAACCCCATCCAACCTGGCCTTGGACACTTCCAGGGATGGGGCAGCCACAGCTTCTCTGAGAAACTTTTGGGAGAGAAGCTGTGGACACCCCCACTCTCTGCTCTGTTCCTTCACCTCTTCATGGACTGGCAGCAAAGCCCAAATCCTGTGCCAGCTCATCCCACCAGAACTGGGGAGTGCTGCCAGCCGTGAGGCCAACATTCCCAAGCTGCTCATCCATCCCTCCTCCATTCATCCCCGCTCTCCTGCCAGGTGCCTGGCCAGAGAGGGAGGGGATCCTGTAACCCGTTAACAAAAATCCTGTGCAAATCACATTCCAATAAAAGGCCCTGGACATTTTTAGTGTTTATTGAAGGGGTTTCTCTTTAGTTCTTTTTCTTTCGGCCTCGTTGAGAATTTTGGAGCACAGCTGCCAAAACTGAAATGTTTGACTGGTCCCAGTGACGCTTCTGTTGGCCTCTTTCCCTTCCTTTCTCTCTCCCTGTGCTCCAAAGGCTCTGGCTCAGGCTGTGCTCTCTCCACGTCACCTCAGCTCATTCTTCCCCCGCATCCTCTGCATCCCTCTGGCTCCTCCTGGCTCCTTGGCTGCCTCTGGTGCAGCCCCTGAGCAGCACCTGCATACTCAGGTGCTTCTGGATGTGTGGATTTTCCCCTTTGGATGCTTTCTCCACACAAACCCCTTTGTCCTGAGGGCATCTTCCTTAAAACTCCCCTCCCAAGGAGCTATCCCTTCTCCCTGCCCTGCCCCTGGGTTCTCCTCTTCCTCCAGTGGGGGTGGAAGGGACAGGGAGCCCTTTGCCACTCCAAGGTGAAGGAGAGGAGGACATCCCACACTTGAGTACAACTCCCAAGAAAGGAGCACAGGGGATCAAGCAGCCAGGTTTTCCATTGGGAATGGTGGGACAAGTGTTCCAAATCTGGATTTCTCAGAGGAAGTTGAGCAGGGAGGGCCAGGCAAGGAAGGAATTAAGGAGAAAAAGCTGTTTCCCACTTCCTGGGAAATACAGAATCCCAAATCCGAGGCAAGGTCACCTGGCTGGGGCATCAGCTCAGGCAGTGCTCAAGGAGTCCAGAGTTCCCTTTTCCTGCCTCTTCCAGCACATTCCTGCTGATCCCTTGGCTCTCCTGGGTAACCCTGTTGCTTTCCTACTCTCCACTTCCCATCAGGACATTCCAGACAATGCTGGATCCATGTCTTTTTTTCTCCATTTTATAGAGGACAAAACTGAGGCTGGACAAAAAAAAAAAAAAAAAAAAAAAAAAAAAAAAGCACCTGGAGCCTTTTCCCTGAGCCTCCATCCCACACCTGCCTGCGGCCACCAGAGAATTCCCCCCGTCCCGGTCTGTCCTTGTCCCTGTGCCACACGGATCCTCGCAGGGAAGAAGGAAGACACCTGATCCCACCACGCCCAGCCCGGCTCCTTCCTGCTTCATTGTCAGCGTGTGCTGGATCCACACCCCGTCTGCTCCGCCGGAATTCACGCCGGGAGCCGGGGCTGTTGCCGTGTTTAATCCGCTAATGGCATTAATTCCCGATTAAATTAACCACTGCAAATATGCTGGTGGTTGGGTTGGGAAGGAGGGGGTTGTGCCTCTCCCTTCCCCCACCCTTTTATGCTGAAAAAGACACTGGAGCATTTGTTAGCAGAGAGAGGGGGGAAAAAAATCCCACAAAGAATTGCAGCATTTATGTAGATATAGGAAAAAAAATAATAAATGGCAGATTATTTTTCAAAAAAAAAAAACCAAAGAAAACTCGCCTTTTTCTTGCAAACAAGCTGCCTTCCCTCTGGGAAGCGGCTTCCAGCGCTGAGCCCCAGCCTGCTGGGAAGACAAAAGGCTCTCTCGGCAGGGCAGCGGCCGGGAACGCCGGGAGAAGGCCGGGACAACGCCGGGAGAAGGCCGGGAGCGCGGCGAGGCTGCTCGGCAGCAGCCCCCGGTGCTGCCCGAGCCCAGCTCACATTTCAAAGCTCTTGGTTTTCCATTGAATGTCCTTTTCCCCCTCTTTTTTTTTTTTTTTTTTTTTTTTTTTTTTTTTTTTTTTAACGCTTCCATGTATTCAAAGCAGAGTTATGATCAAAATCTGACCCAGGGCTGCAAGCGGGGGGTTGAGTTGCATTTTGGCACAGATGGGGCTCATCCCTTCTGCAGGAGGCTCCTTGCCAAAAGACATCTTGGAGTGGAAGGAATTCAAAAAAACCCAGGGATTTTGCATATTATGGAGCTTTATTTGTCCCGTTGAGGGAGGTGAGAGGAAGCGTGAAGGGTTTGAGTACAAAAAAAAATCTGGTGTGGGATTTACCTGTGACTGAGGCAGGTGAAAAGTGTTGGATGATGGATTCTTCCCAGCGAATGAAGAGACAAAGGGGAGTCTCTTCCCTGTCTGACACTTTGGGAGCAGCAGATTTTCAGGCAGGGGAGGTGAAGTAAAAAATCTGGTCTGGATCCGTGTGTTTGTTCCTCCTTGGATGAGAGCTTTTGTCCCTCCTCAGAGGACTCTGCACTGGCATTTGAGGTGAGGATTTGGGACAAGTACTCAAAGAAGCCTCCTGGTGGGAAATCTTTCCCTACTGCTGGAATTGTTTGCTGGAGATCCCAGGTCACACTAAACCATCACCTACATTCCGCATGGCCTTCCAGAGAATTTTGTCCTCCTGTTTATTGTTTTCAACTCCTTTTTCGTCCCGTTTTGCTGTTCAAGCCCAGCATGAGCTGAATCTTCCAAAGGGTTTTTGGACTAGGTGTCCCAGCCCTGCAGGAGACAAGCCCCTCACACCCCCATTCCTTTAATTTTCCAGGAAAAGGTTATGGAGAGCTGCCTGAATTTAAGGCTGTGTGCCTGCATCACTCAGGCAGAGAGGGAGGGCAGGGATTCCGTGTTCCTTGGTCACTGATTAAAATGATCCGATCCTAATCAGATTTCCAAACGGGAGCTTTCAGAGGGAGCACAGGCAAACGCATCCTGATGATTTGTTAATGTCACTCCAAGACAGTCCGTAATTAATGGATTCATGGAAAGCACACATGGAGCAGGTTGCAGATACCATACCAGGTGCCATGGGGTGAATTCATTCATTAAGAATTCCTGGTCGGTGTTCCCAAAGCTCTGCTGGCTCTGCCATCTGACTCAGCTCCCTGTGCCATGGGCGGTGGGAGGTGTCAGAACAGACTGGTCCCCTCTCCTTCCCCATCCCAGGCTCCTGCTCCTTGTACCAATGGTGTGGATCCAGCTGTCCTCAAACCCTGCATCCCAAACCATCACCTGCGCCCCAAATTTCATGTTACCTCCAGGAGAAGAGCAGAGCCTCCCTGCCAAATCCCAGCAGCTCTGAGCACTTCAGAGCTCCAGGGCTGATTACCTGCTCCTGCCCCTGGGAAAAGAATGGAAATCCAAGTGCAACTTACACCAGGAATTCTCTGAACGGGACACGAGTGGCAGTTCTGGATGCACAAAAGAGGGAATGTGACATTGTCTGCTCCTCATGTCCTTGAGCAGCAGCATGGCCTTGTGGCATTAGGGCGTGGAGAAGGGACAGATGGTGAGACCTCAGAGCATCCCAGCTCCCACCCCAGTGATCCCTCCTGCCGCCACCTCCATCCCATGTGGATACAGGCCACCAGGGAGGGGCCACCACAAAACTCTCTCCCAGGTCCTTCGGTGACAGGGCCACCAATGCTGGTTCCAAGGGCCATGGGCAGGCTGAGGAAAGCTCATCCCAGCTTCAGCATTCATTGGATAACTTTTCCATGGAGATTTTCTTGCAGTTCTGTGTTAAAACCATGGCTTGGGACACAGGAACAGAGGTTCTTAATTCCTGGTTTGGGCAGCAGTCAAACTCGGGTCAGGAATTTGGTTATTCCTCAGTGTCCAGACTACTGGAATTCGATGGGAAAACTGCCCCTGAGCCTGGCCAAAGTCTGTCACATCACCACAAACTCCCCTGGGACAGCACAGCCTGTGAGGATCATCCATGAGGGAGTTGAAACTCAGGGAATCCACTTGGGCAGGTGCCAAACAAGGGAAGGTGAAGAAGAAAGGAGATAACAGGTCTGATAAGAGATCCCAGGCAATTCATTACTCCTGGAAATTGTCCTTTGTCATGCATATTCCTTCCTTGTTGTGCCTGTTAACGTGTGTTCCTCCTTTTTAAGTCCTTTATCATGTGTATTCCTGCTTCTTGTGTCCCTTATCAGGTGTATTCCTGCTTTTTGTTCCATCTAATGTGTATATTTCTGCTTCTTGTGCCCTTTATCCTATGTATTCCTTTCTTTTTTCCCTCTCTTTCACATGTGTTCCTCCACTTCTACAGAGGAAAAGGAATTCCAAATGTTTGCAACAGAGAGCACTGGATTGAGGGATGTGCCCCGGATCAGGATGGATAAGGCAGCTCAGCAAGGACAGGGAAGACAGGGAAAAGGCAGAGGTTTGGGAGGATGCCTGTAGAGTCCCTTCCCTTTCCAGAGCTTCTGAGGGTGTGGGGAAGGAATCAAGGAATAATTTGGGTTGTAAGGGACCTTTCAAGGCCACCTGGTCCAACCCCTTCAACCAGACTGAGTTGCTCCAAGCCCCATTCCACCCGGCCTTGAGCACTTCCAGGGATGGCGCTTCTACCTCAGGAAGGAAAAAGCAGGGAGGAGGAAAGCAGAGTTTTTTCCAGGGAAGTCTTCCAAAAAACCTGCTCCCTGCCAGGACTCTGTACATTCCAGCCTGGTTGTGCAATAAAAACGGCTCTGCAAAACACAGGTGGAAGGAGCTGATCTAATGTATGGGTGCTAAAGGCTTTGGGAATCTATTCCTATCAAAGCACCAGAGGATGTGGGCAGAGCGAGGGAGCAGGAGCAGGGATGGAGGGAACGCAGCCGTGGGAGCACATCCTGCATGCTTGAGTTCCCAGCTGGGATTAAATTCCCAAGTCCTTCCCTGAAGGCTTAATTTGGGTTCATCCAACCCACTTTACCCTCAGTTTAACCCTGCAGGGAGGCAGGCAAGGATCTGAGTCCGGGGAATTCCGTGGTATCCGGAATGAAAAGCCTGCGTGGCAAATGTCACAAGCAGAGTTGCTCTTGGCTTTCTCTTCCTGGAGAAAGAGAAATGGAGAAGAAACAAGGTGGTCATCCCACAAACTCAGTATACTGGAATATTTTGGGTTGGAAATGACCTGGTTCCAAGCCCCTGCATAGGCAGGGTCACTTTCCACAGGACTGTGAGAAAAAGCAAAGGCTTCAGGAAGTGGCATTTTTGGCAGATCCCAGCAAAGGTGGAACTTGAAGTGAGTTCCCAAAAACCCCAGAGCCGAAAGTGCCATGACACGTAAGCTGGGGGTTTGTCCTCTTGCTGTGTCCATGGAATACAGGACAGTTTCTTTTCTGCTGCAGTAAATAGGATTGGAGAGGGATACTGGAGGCATTTATTTCACATGGCAGCAGATTCTGTAAAGATGCTTTGCTCAACATCCCGCTCCAGTCAGGCTCATCAGCACCTTCAATTAAGATCCACCACGGATGAGGGGTCATTGGATACCCTCCCAAACCTGGAGCTGCAGGACACATCTCTTGTGCTTTCCCATTCCCATTCCAGCCGTGGAGATCAGCTCCGTAAAACATTCATGAGCAGCTTTAAGAGAATGAAAAATTAAACAACCTTTGCTCTAAGGTATGAAATATTTACCATGCTGCTCCAAGCTAATTGCAGACGAAAATGAGTGGAGCTGGAAGAAGCAGCTCCAGAAACCGATGGCTCCAGCTCAGCCTTGGGATGGATCCTATTCCTGATGGATGGGGATAGGGGTGGTAGGGTTAGAAATCACCATCCTTTGGGGTTTTCCTCTCCACAGAATTATTAATGCTGGAAAACACCTTCAAGATCAAGTCCAAACTTTGAGAAAAGGTCACTGCTCCCAGGGATGGCAGGATTCCCAGGAGCAGCACCAGAATTTGATGGCTTGGGCCTGGTTCCTCTGCCTGATGGGTGGGGGGAAGAGGAACCACTTTGGGGTTTTTCTCACCATAGAATTATTAATGTTGGAAAACACCTCCAAGATTGAATCTAACCTTTGAGCAAAGGTCACCACTCCCAGGGATGGGAGTTACCTGGGAGCAGGGAATGCTGCCAGTCCAGGCCAGGATGATGGGCACTGGCACAGCAGAATGCTCTCCAAGCTGGATCCTCATCCTACTTTGTCTTTTTTCCTCCTCATCCCAGTTGCATCCCTGAAAAGCACTGATGGAAAATCGAGCTGGCTGAGCAAGTCAGAGAAAATGATAGATGGGATAAATTAAGCCTCCAATTCTGGTCGCTCTCATCATCGCAATTTCCTCCAGCTTTTCTTGTTGTTGGGAAGTGTTTAAACACCCGGAGCGGGAGACTTGTCTGCCGGCTTTTTTCTTGGCTGATTGCAAACAGCTCGCTGAGGGTGCTCGGCACTCCAGCTGTGTTTGAGCTGGAATCACGAGGGATGGGATCAGAGGGATGGAATCAGTCACCTGGTGCTGACAGAGCAACCTCAACCCAGGCAAAGCCCAACACCAACCTCAGCCCCCGTTTAGGGCAGGGACCACAAAATGCTTCTTTGGAGACAGGGAAAGAGCAAACACACAAATGTTTGTCAAAAGCAAGTGGTACACGAGTGGGATGTGTCCGGAGATAAGGAATTGGCTTTTCCCACAATCTCTTTTCCTCCCAAAGCCAGGCGTGCCTGTCTCCACCAGCCCTCTGCCTCAGCAGATCCAAAAATCCCAGTTTTCATCACCGAGGATAAACCTCTTGGTACTTTGGAGCATGAAAAGATCACGTTGTTCCCTGGAGCTCCAGCGGGAATCTGAGGGAGTCAAACCACGGAGGAAGAGAGAAACAAACAGGCAAGGAAAGGATCCCTTCTTTCCATTACTGTTGGATTTATCTTCCCAATATACGGGGAGTGTTGCCTGGCAACCCTGGCTCTCCCAACCTCTTCCATTTTCCCCCAGCACAGCCCAAACGAGCCCAATCCACACGGAGTCGTCTCGGGCAGAGTCGGATTTACTGGGAGTCCTTCAGCAGCACAGGACTCATCTTTCCATCTCCTGCCCTTTCTGTCCTCTCCCAGGTGGAAAACACCTTCCAGGGCAGCTGATGGTTGGTCTGGAGGAAGGATCACCATGGATTCTTCCCCAGAGCATCTCCATGCTGGAGATCCTAGCTGTGAGTCTGAGCTTCTCCCTGAGCTCCCCAGCAAACCCCAAACAGCACCCGTGCCTTCAAACACACCCATCCCTTCCTAAAAACCCATGGACACTTCCAGGAGAGGCCTTGGCCCACTGATGGTCAGTGCATGTCCACTCAGAGCTGTTCCCAAAGCTCACCAAAGTTGTCCAAGCACCTTCCAACACATCCATGCATTGGTGGAAGACCCAGAGACAACCTTCAAGCAGAAGCCACTGATGGTGCATCCATGGCTGTTTATCCAGGCCCTTCCCTGCCTAAAGCTCCCCACAGCACTTGGCAGAGGTGCTCCAGGACATTTTCTGTGCTTTTGCAGAGCCACAGAGCAGGGACAGGGATCCTTCGAGCATCCCAGGTCCTCCTGAAAAGGGTGGGGTTTCTTTTGTGGATTCATCCAGGATTTTCCACAATTGCAGCTGCTTCACTTGCATCCTCCCATCCTTCATTCCTGCCTTTCCATCCCTAAACTCGTTTCTGATTGCTCCCAGCTGCTGAGGAACATCTCTCTCCCAGCTCAGAGGAGTCCCAGTGGGTACGCTCCATGCTGAGACAGGATCCAGTCCAGCAGCATTGAACGTGAATTTGGGCAAACTTGGAGAGAGGAACGAAAATTCCCCATGTCATTTGCAGCTGCTTTAACTCCAAAACCCTCTTTTCAAATCCTTCACATCTCAGTGACACCCAGAGACAGGCTTGAATGGGATCTCCCCCCGTGTCCCATCTCCCACCAAACCCTCCCGGCCCTTTCCCGGTGTATCCGCCGTTGCCAGGGTTACTATCTGTCCAGCGGGATGGGAGCCGCTCCTGTTCCCCTGACAATGGCAGCTCCTGAAACTTTATTCCTGCCTGGGGACAGCATTAATCACTCACCATCGGCACGGAGCGGGGGCTCTGCCACAGCGGGGTCACCCTCCCGCCCAGGGAGAGCCTGCACGGAGCCGCTGCGGTTGTGGAAAGCTTTCCCACCACTGCCCCATCCTGGGATTTCAAATGAAGGACACAGCTACTCGGGATGACAGCGGAAGGAACTGGACTCTCAATGTCACCCTCTGAGATGAGTGTCCAGCCTGAGAACATTGGGCAGGAAACATTTGATAGCTGCAAGGTCACATCAGCAATGCTGCAGCGCTGCTAGAGAGGCTCTGCCTCTCCCGCCTTGGGAGAGGGGAAGCAAGATGAGGAAAAAGGGGAATGGGGCAGGGTTAAATCTCTGTTTTCCCAGACAAACAGCTTCCAAAAGCTAGCCAGTGATGTGTGCATACTCCTGCAGCTGCCCCTCTGGTGCTGGGTGGGAGCCGGAGAGGCTCTGTGTGAGCAGTGCTCCCAGTGCCCCTCAGGCTCAGAATGGAATCATGGAATGATTTGAGTTGGAGAGGACCTTAAAGCCCATCCCATCCCATCCCACTCCCTGTGGCAAGGACACCTTCCACCAGACCAGGTTACTCCAAGCCCCATCCAACCTGGCCTTGGACACTTCCAGAGATGGGGCAGCCAGAGCTTCACTGGGAAACCTGAGGCACCTCCCTCACAGGGCAGCATTCCTTCCCATCCTCCCCTCTAAACTGTCAGTCTGAAATGACTTTCACTTCAGAAGAGCTGCACGTCTCTGCTTTTCCCTTCCCTAATTTTGGCTCCCAGCAAGGTGCAGAAAGAGCCCTCGGACACCTCCCAGAGCTGAGCAGGGAGGGGAGGAGGCCGAGAGGAGCAGGCGTGGTGCTGGTGGAGACAAGGAGCTTGCACGGGCACTATGGAGACGGGGGCATTGTGTGCATTCCTGAATAGACCGGCAGGGAAAAAAAAAAAAAAAAACAAAAAAAACAAACCTTCAACAGTATCAGAGCCAGGATCCCGCCCGGCTCCGGCAGAGCCGAGCGACTGCTGCACTCCTGAACTTGAAGGGTGGGCTTTGGAAAAGCAGGGAGCTGGCGGGAGAGGTGGGGAGGGAGGGAGGGAGAGAATTCAGGTGAAAAAAGGTTAAGTGCAGCCAGAGATTGAAGTGAGGCAGAGTCGCCCATGAGAGCAAAGCAAACAGTTCAGCGCAGGGAAACCCGAGCCAAGGCCATTCACTGCACAAACCCCGAGACAGGCGAGTGCCCCCTCCCCTCCCGCTCCATGGGATCTGGCAAGGACAGTGCTGGCTCCGAGTTCATAAATTCTTCAGCAGAAAATACTTAGATACTTCATCAAGGGCTCCTCTGTTACTCCAGAACAAGTTTACATTATTAGAGGGGAGAGAAAAAAAAAAAAAAAAAAAGGCAGAAAAAACAGCAACCCCTCAACCAAACAAAAAGGGTCCTAAATAAAGAGATAAAGCAGCATGACAGGACAGCAGTAATGGCTTTCAGGTGTATGTTCTGCATAAGATTTCCAGGCAGTTGGTTTGGTTAATGGATTCCCTTAATCTTTCAGCTGTCAGGGTGCAATCTATAGTCTACTGTTTCTTCCACCCCGTATTTATAGGGACAAATTCAAACTTGTATAAACAGACAGGAGTATCTATTGTTGTGCAAGAGGAGGACACAAAGGCAGCTTGTCACTGATCCATCACAGCTGTCTGAGAGCCGAGCCGGGAGAAGCCGGCAGTGCGGGGGAAAGGCAAACCGGGAGCCGGGAAGGATCCGGAGGTGTTGGGAGTGTGGGAACCGGGGGAGGTGGGCACGTCCCCCTGACCACGGAGGTTTCAGCTGCTTCTCGAGGCTCTTTGGGATGCTGAGAGTGTCAGCAAAGCCCGGCAGGTCTGGGGGAGAGAGGAGAACATTAATTAAAACTTAGGGGCTGGCTGGGAGCTTGAGATTTCCAAGTTGGTTTGTAACCAAGTCGGGAAGGGGGAAGATGGGGGGAAAAGGGTGGTGAAAGGATGATAGAAATATTATGTTCTTGGGCAGAGAACACGTCTGGGGAGCAGCAGCTCAGTTAAAATCCGTCTGTCATGCTCCCTGAGCAAAAAATTCCTCGTGTTGGTGGAACAGGGGGACATCTTTAGTAACTGGCAGGGTGAGAAGAGCCAGGAAGCTGCAATGACTTGAGGTTGGCAGGGCAGCCTGGCTCCAATGGGAAGCACTTCCCAGGCTTGGCTGCTCCATTCCTGCCCCCCATTCCAACCCTCTTCTCAGTCTCACCTGAGTCACTGCACATGGACACGGCTCCTTGGGACCCCCAGAGCAGGAAAACTTCCCCCAAAGCCAGGGAGAGAGGACAGCATGAGGTGACAGCCAGAAGATGAGGAACAGGACTGGAAAACGGGGTCCCCAGATCAGAGGGAGGAAGTGGGTGAAGCCCTAAAGGTGCACAGGGGAAGGAGGGAGGGGAAGCTGCAGTGCCCTCACTGCCAAGGGACACAGGAGGCACAGCCAAGGGGGGAGAGAGCAGCAGAGGTGGTGAGGCCGTGGCAGTATTTTGGGTCTTTAAAAACCTGTTTGGAAAAGTTTGTTTTTCCTTGGATGACTCCAGCAAAGCTCTCCCAGCACCAGCAGAACACAAACAATAACAGCACGAGCAGAGAAGTCCCTGCTGTCCCCACTGAAGGGCCCTGCCATGAGATGTTTATTGGGAAAGTGCGGAACAAGGAATATTGGGACAAACTCCTTGTGCTGGCCTGGTTTGTGTACCCATGGAAGCACTCATGGAAACCTCAACTGAAGGGCCTCTCCAATCCCACCCTTTGCCTGCTGCTTGTTTATTTAAATCCATGCTTTGCACAAGAGCTTCTCCCGCCTGCTCTTCTCCCTCCCCACCCTCCAAGGGCTCCTCAGGGCCTTCTGCTGGGACTCATCCAGCCTGCTCCAATTCCAACTGGGAAACCACTTCTCCTGATGGTGTTGTCTCCCTGCTGTGCAGCTGATGGAGCAGGGTGCCCTGGCTGAGGTCCTGGGAGGTCTCTGAAGGAGGTTTGAGGGGGTTCCTGTCAAAGCCTCAGTGCCTGGGATGCCACCACGGTCACCTCCCCTTCAGTGTCCCTGGGCTTTTCATGGAGTCATGGAATTACAGAATCAGCAAATGGTTTGAGTTGGAAAGGAGCCCCTGCCTCAGCAAGGGACAGCTTCCACTGTCCTCGGACCCTTCCAGGGATGAAAAGGTTTTCAGGTGGCTCTGGAATGCCAGGTAGGGATGGGCAGGATGCTGCTGAGGGAGCAAGAGCTGCTCCTGCCTCCTCTCCTGCTTCCCCTGCCCAGATCCCTTTTTCAGTCCCAGGAACTCCCAGCTCTGCTCAGCTCCCAGGGGAGTGTCCTAAGTCACCACCATCTGCACAAACCTCCCACCTGGATGAGCAGAGCCTGGTGGAAAAAGCACATGGTGACTTCATCCAGTGTTCTGAGAGGAGACACCAACAGGTCCCAGCAGAGAGTTCCCCGGCCCAGCACTCCCTGCCTGCCTGGGAGCACTGGGATACTGGGAGGGAGAGGCTGTGGATGGAGCCTTCGCCTCCTAGAGAGATGCAGGGATTTAAATATATATCGAAAAAATTCCCAGCGTGTTGAGCAGGACCGTGGCAGGGATGGCACAGGTGGGGGACAGGGGATGGCACAGGTGGGGGACAGGGGATGGCACAGGTGGGGGACAGGGATGGCACAGGTGGGGGACAGGGGATGGCACAGGTGGGGAACGGGGATGGCACAGGTGGGGAACGGGGATGGCACTGCTGTGGGACAGCAGGAGGGATGAAGGGAGTACTTGGGACAGCGGGATGGTGGCACTGGGTTGGCGCTGCTGTCCCTTCTGTGCCATAGGGACCATCCAGGGATGCTGCATTTCCCTGGATGGTGAGAGAGCAGCCTGGAGGGACACAATCCCACAATGTGGCACAGAGGAGGAGGAGGAGGAGGAAGGGGGGAGGTTCACAGACCAAGAGGGAAGAGGGTATTCCCCATGGAGAGGCAGCTGATGCCTCAGTGGGGGAAGGAAGGACATCCCTGGTGCAATCATTCCACATATCCAGTTCTGGCTCTTCCGGACACAACTCATCTCTCTCCAGGGTAATGCAGCCGCCTCCTGCACCTGATCCCCTCATTAACACTGTCACCAGCTGATGGCATTATCAAGTGAAGCGTGGCCTCGGGGCAGGCAGGATTTAACCCGTCCAACGCCAGAGGACAAGCCTGGAGCGTGTCAGGCAACAGGTGAACCTCAGGAGGGTCAGTGGAGTTTGCTCTGGGAATATCTGTGGGAGGAGGAGGAGGGGCCCTGGGAAGGCCAGGCAGACGTGATGGATGGGAGCTGGTGCCAGAGCTGAAAGTCTCAATAACACTTGTGGCTGCACGTAGGCCCCCGGGCTTTTCCCAAAGGATTGGCTGAGCCATCGCTCTCTAAATGGATCATTCTCAGGAAAATCAAGCTGCTGCCATCTCTCCTCCCTCCTGACACTCAGCAGAGCCATGAAACACAGCCATGAATGCTGCTGCAGCTCTGTGGAGCCCCACAACAGTGCCAAAGGACCTCCTGCCACAGCAGGCACAGCCGTGTCCCCAAGTGCCACAGTTCTCCCAAGCTCCCCACTTGCCATTCTCTTCCCAAAAAAACCCCACAAAATCCCAGAATGGTTTGGGATGGAAGGAACCTCAAAGCTCATCTTGTTCCACACCTTGCCTTGGACGCTGCCGAGGATGAGACAGCCACAGTTTCTCTGGACTACCTGTGTCAGGTCTTTACCACCCTCCCAGGGAGGAATTTCCTCCTAATATTTGATCTAAATCTTCCCTCTTTTAGTTTCAAACCCAGCCCCTTTGCACAGGGATGATGCACAGAGGGCTTGGAGGGAGTTCATGCAGTAGAAAACTTATGGAAGGTGAAAATTTTGCTTCCAGTCCCTCCTGGTTTCACACTGAATGTCCCAGCAAGGCTCCCTCATGACCCCTTTCATTCCAATATAAATCCAAGCACCGGGTTCATCCCCTTTGCAAGGTCTCTGTGTGAAGCTTTTTCCTGTTGCAGGTGACACTGACACTTTTTGAGAGCAGCTCGGAGCCAGGGCAGGTTATTTTCTCCAGATAAAGAAAATGGGAATGAGTTTTCCCAGAGCTGAGTGACACCTGCACACAGTCTCCCACCAGCTGGGAGGGGGCCGGGCTGGCTGAGGACACCCAGTGTCTCTGCAAGGGCCCTCTCTGAGGTCATCCTGGGCTTCTTTCTATTTGAACATCGTGGGTTTCCGGTGTCCTCCTCCGTGGAGCTCTCTGGATGGAGATTAAAGCTGTGTTTGCAAACGAGCGGTGCTGGAAATCAAAGGCAGAGGATTAACAAAGACATTTCGCTGCTCAGTTCTGCTTTGCTGCTGGGACTGCAACGCAGAACCCAACAACTCCATAATCCCTGAGGCAACCAGCCCCTTTCCCCGGGTAATCCGTCTCCTCTGAAGGATCCGAGGGAGGATGGATGTGGGATGCTCACTGCGTGCCTGGCATGGGGCTGGTGTTGGGTCATGTGGTGAGCAAAGGCCTCATAGCAGCAGAAACCTTGAAAATTCCTTCCTTCCTGGTGCCATTCCCAGCAGCTCCTCTAGTCCTTTTTCTTGGGAATGCCTTTAGGAAAGTCCCTTTGCTTCCTGAGCTCTTGCTGATGGAACTGCCCTGCCTTTGGCCTCCCTTCCACTGGGAAGGATTCCCCTATTCCCTGGGGTCCCAGAAACCAACTTCCAGTAGCCTCCAGCTCCAGGAACCACTTGCTAGATATCAATATGTATCTCAATATATGTCTGGTGTTCATATGTGGGTGGATTTTTATGTCCATGCATAGAATCAATAAAAATTAACATTTAAGGAGCTGTAATGGGATCTGTGGCATTGTCGGGAAATGCAGGGAGTGTTAAAAGCTTAATGGACAGGGAAGGCAGGGATTTTGCAGACTTCAGCACGCAGGACTAGGGGGAAATCAAGGAGAGAGACAAGAGGAATTTAGAGGGATTTGGAGATGCTGGTAACGAGTAAAAGTGATCAAGGTGAAACTCCTGCTGCCCCCAGAGCACAGCCCTGTGATAGGCTGTAGTTCCATGCTGGAGTTCCAACCTCCAATAAAAAAAGTGATTCCAATGGGAATGGGGAATTAAACCAGCCCCCTGAGTCCCTGCTGGCCTCCTCCTGCTTTTCCTTGGAGATCTGAAGAGCCCGGTTTAAACCAGTGCAGGAGTTCTGGGAGGTGAGTGGGATCCCTGGAGAGAAGGTGAGACAGGGATGGAACATGGAGCTCTCTGCCAGGGTAGGCTTTTGAGGCATCTCAGTGACCCTGCTGCAGTCACACACCCCTGGCTTTGTCCCCAGGGTCCAGTGCAGGAGCAGGAGGAGCTCCAGGTCTCCAGTCCCTTGGGGAGGCAGGGATGGACTCAGGGGCTGGATGCTCAGGGAGCAGCTGGCACAGGAATCGCCTGGTGCCCAGATATTGACCCAAATTTACATTAAATATTGGGAAGAGGTTTTTACCATGAGGGCGGCGAGGTTCTGGCACAGGGTATCCAGAGCAGCTCTGGCTACCCCTGGATCCCTGGAAGTGTCCAAGACCAGGTTAGAAGGGGCTTGGAGCAATCTGGGATAGTGGAAGGTGTCCCTGCCATGTCAGGGGTGGGACTGGATGGGTTTAAGGTCCTTTCCAGCCCAAATGTTCTGGGATCATACGAGATGCTGCCGAGGGATGGGATGTCACCTGGTGGAGAGTGATGACCATCTGGGCATCTGCTGTGGGGAAAAACATACGGGAAATGTGTGGAGCCATGAAAAATTCCCTCTCATTAGCTGGTTCACTCTCTCTTATCACAGAACTTGGTCCAGCTACCTCCGTGGTGTCTCAGCCATTTTCCAGCTGATGAGCAGCAGGAGAAGGTCACAGACTTAGTAAAGGACCTTGGCAAGGGAAAGGGAAGGGTTAGGGAAGGGTTAGGGAAAGGTTATTTCCCCCTGCTCCTCTCCAGCCCATTCGCCACAAAAGGCACCATCACAGGGTCATTATTAAAGCTCAGATGAAGATATTCCCAAAGGTTGCACAGGCTATGGAGCTCAGGATGGGTCTGGAGCAAGTTTGTACCAGCTGCAGGATCTCAAGGAGAGCATTGGGATCTCAAGGAGAGAATTGGACAGAGCTGCTGGAACAGCTCAGCTGTGCTTCAGTCGCTGTTACTGCCACTCATCTCAAACCTGACCCACTTTCCACATTGGCATATTTTGTCTTTTTAAAAGTGCAGAATAATTGAGCAGACCCAGCAAAACTGCAACAAATGTTTGGATTCAGCCGCATCTCTTTTTCAGGGAAAAACAAAAACAAAAACAAAAACAAAAACAAAACCAGTTGGCAAAAGCTTTTTCCCAGAATGAAAATGAGAGAGAATGAGCATGTGGAAGGAAGAAGGTTTTTGCAATGAGGTTGGGGAGCCCAGAGAAGCTGTGGCTGTCCCATCCCTGGAAATGTCCAAGATTGGATGGCGCTTGGAGCAACCTGGGATAAGGGAAGATGGAATGGGGCTGATCTGTGGCAGGGGGTGGAACAGGATGAGCTTTAAGATCCATCCAACCCAACACATCCCGAGATGCTGTGTCCAAGCTGGGATTGTCACGGTGATGCTCCATGGATCCAGGCCCCTTGAAGATGGAATGGTGCTCATCAGTGGGTGCTGCTGGCTCTGAGTCCACCTGAGCTCAAGCCCCAGCACATCCCCACAGGCTGGAGCAGGTCAGGGCTTGTCCTTACTCCCCTTTTACTACACACTTACACCCCCCTGCAAAGAACTGCTCCAGCTGCTGCCACGGCTGCAGCTTCCGAGGGGATTTCGTCTCCTCTAGGTAAACACGGAGGCAGTGGATCCACACCTTATAATTACACTGCTCCACTCTGCAATTATTCCATTTTCCAGGCTACAGCTGCTTCCTACTCATTATCAGGCTAAGAAACTTCTCCAGATCATAACGTGGCATTAACCCTGTAATTAAGAGGCAGAGACCACCCAGGGAATGGATGCTGAGAGGGGCTTCTCCGAGCTGTGCCAGAGCTCAGGAGTGGCTTTCCAGGCTGTGGAGTCCCTTTTCCAATCTCACAGACTTCCTTTCTCCCTCCTTTATTATTATTAATATTTTTAATGACACAATAGGAGCATCTTCACAGATCTGTCACCACAGAGGTGATGAGCTTGGTGAGGGGGATCTGCTGACCTCAGTGTTTTGTGGGATATGGAGCTCTCCAGGTGTCTCACTCCCAGCTGCAGCAAAGAATACACCCAGCGAGTTTTGGGTTTTTTTGCTGAATCCTTTTGCAGGTGTGGGTTTCCTTAAATCCTTCTGGTTGGAAGTGCCTGATTCCTGTCCCATGGGTTGGGTCTGAGGCTTCTCTGTGTCTCCATCAGGGCAAGGATCATTTCTGAAAGGTGGGACATCACCCAAAGTGAGGGCTACCAGGAGGCTGGGACGGTGTCCAACCGTGTTCCCAACCCTGGGATCCAGCACAGCAATGCTCCATCCCCATCCTTGCTGATTCCAAGGCTTGTGGATCAGCAGCTGGTTTCTGAGGGGCTGTGCATCAGCCCTGAGCCACAGATGGAGCAATTTTAACTCTGACAGCAATGAGCCAGGTCACGATTAATTGTTTGGGACCTCTTTGGGTGAAAAGGGCACTTCTCAGCCTGGGAAGTTCAGAGCACATCACCACTCCTGGAATTCCATGGCACAAGGTCTGGATGATTTCATGGACACAGGAAGGACTTTGCTGCTGCTGCTGAATTCAGTCTGGGGCATAATTTGACACCTTTAATTAGAAGAAGCACAGCCAGGCTCCAGCTCAGGCAGCTTATCCAAAGTGGGATCACATCCTTGCAACCAAATCCAGGGAGAGCATCCCGGGATGAGGGGCAGAGCTTGTTGTGCCCTGCAGCAAAACCAGGGCTTGAGCTGCCTCACACATCCAACTCCCTCCTGCAGCTGCCTTTCTTTGGCTTCAGGAATAAATATGGGAAGTGTTCTACCTGCTGGAGCAGTTTGCAAAGGAAGGCAAGGAACAAACATATTTAAGCTCTTGCTGTGCTCGCTGGGAGCAGCAGGATCTGCATCTGTGATCAGAGCTGTGAGCCAAGGGACAACCCCTTCCCTGTAGGAGAGCTCCCAACGCTCCCCTTGCCTGGGCTTCCCTTTTCCATGGCTTTGGGAGCAGAGCAAACACGGGAACAGGACGGACTGAATCCTGCACACCCCAGCATCTCTACTGCCTTTAGCACCTCCACCTGCAGCCAGGGCAGCCCTGGGAATCACCCTGTCCATGGATCCAGAACCAGGAATCAAAGGCATTGGGAAACCAGTGACAAATGCAGGCACAAAACTTCCCTGGATTTTTTTTTCAGGTTCCCAGGCAGAAAAATCAGTGTCCCTGAAGATTGTGTGAGCGTGATCCTTGGGTTGCCTTCTTAAATCTGCTTCCCAAAAATGATGGAGTCATTCCTGGACTGGGGAGTCACTGATATCCAGCATCCCAACACCTTCCCCCGTGGGAAGGAGACCAGCACGGCATCAGATATTTGCCAGCCCCAGGGATGGGGGGGACAGTAACAATAAAACCACGGGGATCCTGCCCAGGCCACGGCCACGGGGGGGATCTGAGGGGCTCTGATGGCAGTGCTTGCTCCAGAAGCTCCCCCTCTAATGGGACATTTCCCGTGTTATCCCAACAGCTCTGTTTTCCCGGCAGTTTATCACCCACCTCAAAATCGATGACAAGGCAGAGTGAACCCCTGACCTGGAGGTATAAATTTCCCCTAATTATCCCAGCAGCTCATCAGGCGCTGGGTGCTCTGAACGGGGAGCAGCTCTGCCCTCTGACCCCGCTGCATTTCTCTTGCTTTAAGGGCTTTTCTCCCCATCCCAGACTGAAATTCCCCTGCCTGGTGGATCCCGGGCCCTTCCAAGCCACCCTGGCACATCTGGGATCTCCATGGCCAGAACACAGGGAGCAGGGGAGCCAGATCATTAAATTCCATCATCCCCCTCCAGGTTTTTATTCCCAGTGCTCAGGAACGCTGCTCATTTTCATTTTCTCCAGCCAGTCCATCTTCAGTACGGAGCTAAAGCACACCCCGAGGAGACATCTTTAATTAAAGTTTGAGGAGCGTCAGATAAATAAAGAGGCACCACAATGGCCCAGACATCTCCCTGGGAGTGATGGGTGCCCAGGGAACCGCTGCAGGTTCCCGGGGGAGATCAAGGGAATGCAGCGGTTCCTCGCCGCTCCTTCCCAAGCCCTTGGCATTTGTTTAGCCCCGGGCTCTCTCCAAGGTAAACGGGGGTGTCCGACCCTGCCACCTCTTCCCGCTCCAGTTGCCAGGGGCTGCAGAGAGCCCTGGCAGTTGAGCAGCCCTTGAAAGGCTCCTTTCACTGTAATTAGACATGTAAAAATGAAAAACCCGAGGAAAGGAATTTATGCATCTTCTAATAGCCCTCAAGTGTCCATCCAGCCGCAGCCTTTTCTGCCTCGGCTTTTATTTGGAGAGTTGCTATAATTTATGTCGTGCAATTAGGTTTTTTTGTCCTCGGGCTGTGGGAGGAGCGGGAGCGTGGAGTAGGGGAAGGAGCCTGGAGTGAACAGAGGGAGAACGGGCAGCGGCTCCAGGATGTGCCCCGCTCATCCCAGAGAGCCGGGATTCATCCCAGACCGGGACTGAGCAGCTCCCTGGGTCTGAAGCAGCCAAAAAATATGGAGGAGAAGAAGGATAAAATGGGAAAAAAAAAAATTCCCACATGGAGCCTCGCTCTGACGGGAACGGCGCCCAGTCCCCCGCAGGACTCGCCGGGAGGGTGGTGCTGGGGACGGGGTTAAAGCACATCCTTCAGCTGTTGCTAAGTAACAGTGTCCTGTCCGGCATCCCCGCTCCGCCTGCACAGCTGGGGGAACAGCTGGGCGCAGGAAGGGACAAGAGGGACCCTCTGGGGAAGGGATTGGTGCCAGCGTCCACTCCGGAGCGCTGAGGCTGCCAGGGAAGGCTGTCACCAGCCCCTGTGTGCTGCTGCTCTCCTCAGCCCTCCAGAAACGTTTTCCAGCTGTATTTTCCTGTGTGCAGCAGGATAAGCCCGGCAGATAAACCAAACACTGAGCACAACATGCTTCCAGGGAATATTTGCTTTAAAAGTCCTGTGGAAATGAGATTCAGAAAAGCTCACGGCCCGCGGGCTCTTTCTTTGCACAGCCAAATCCTTGAACTCGAATCCCTCTAAGAGGGGCTTTAGCTCAATGGCCACTTTATGCCCGTTCGGTTGCCCGCGGCCCCGCTGGCCGAGTGCCACCTGCCCGGCCTCTCCCTGCCCGACATCTGCAGCAAATCCCGGCGGCTGCAGGGCTGGAGCTGGCTCCTGCCTGCCCGGGGCTGCCTGCTGGGGAGGCCAGAGGAGCCTTGACAAGGAGAGCTGAAAAAAAAATAAAAAAAAATATCGCAGAAACAGTCAGGAACAGCGCGGCCAAAACCTGCACATTCAGCAAAGGCTGGATCTGGGATATCAGCAAACGGATCCCAGGGTGCAGGGGCCCTTATCTCCCCCAGACCTGCTGAATGATGGAGCAAACCCATGGAAAATCCAGTTCCTGCTGCTCACACAGCACTTTCTCCTCCGAAGGGGGGTCCGAGTCCCCTCCCCGTGGCGCAGCCGCCTGTGCCGAGCTCCGGCAGATGTGGGAGCCAGATGATGCTCCCGGCTCCTGTCGCTCTCCCTGTCCCTGTCAGAGGAAGAGCATCCCTAATCCCACACGCAGATGGTGCCGGTGGATTCCTGGAGTGGGGCTGGCACCTCCTGGAGCGTCCCTCCTTGTCACAGGTCACCGGTGACTGGGGGAGGAGGTGCAGGATGCTGTAGGGAGGTTAATCCTGACTGCACCTCCCAGGATCCCTCTGACAGCAAGGACAGGGAGACAAATGTGACTCCTGGGGGGCCTGGGGTGCTCCCACCTCCAGGGGGGCTCATCCTGGGGAGGAAAACACCCGAGTGGAAATAAAATTGGGTCATACCCCCCTGATTGTCGGAGTAAATGGGACACTGTGTACGTTTTATTTACCTTCCTACAGGGCAGATGTAGTGAGCATGTAATAAATCATTTGTGCAGCTGCTGGGCAACCTCCTGCTGCAGACCCAGCAAAATTCACACAACCAAACCTGCCCTAATTACAGCTCCCTCTGCTCTCCACTCCTCCCAGCTCCTCATGCACAGCCACTTATTCTCCCTCGCGCTGTCTCGCTCCTCCTTTTCTCCATCTGCTGCTTCCTTCCCTTTGCTATTTCCAGAGGGACTCGTGGTCAGCACCACCGCTGCTCCTGCCCTCAGCTGCAGCTTGGATAATACCAGGCAGGATGTGGGGAATTGCCTCCCAGTGTGGGACACCTCCCGAGGCCCTTTGGAGGGCACAGGCCAGCTGACATCCAAACCTTTCTTCGGCTGTTTGACCTGAGGTTTCCTCAAGGCAGAGCTGAGGAATCCCCCTGGCTTAGATTGGGAAGGAATTGTGAGGAGCGCAGGGTGCCCAGAGAAGCTGTGGCTGCCCCTGTATCCCTGGAAGTGTCCAGGGCCAGCTGGGACAGGGCTTGGAGCAACCTGGGAGGGTGAAAATTGTCCCTGCCCATGGCAGGGGGTGGAAGGCAGTGACCTTGAAATGTCCCTTCCAAGCCAAACCATTCCATGATTCTGCGATTCTTTGGGATGTCAGCAGGATGGGGGTATGCCATCCTGCTTTTCAGCCTTCAAAACTGGAGTCAGAATTTTCTCACACATTCTCGTGTAAATAAAGCAATGTTTTTTCATAAACTTCTATTTTGTTTACACTCTTTTCTGTAGGAGGAACTATTGATGGAGACTTTCTCAGACCAGTGGAATTGAAGAGGTTGAACCTCAGTCTTCCAATGTGGCCTCATTTCTAGAAATCTATATAAACTGAAAGAAAAAATTAAACCTCCTCTTTTCCAGCTCTGACTCTGCTTGGTCTCTGCCTCTCTCTTGGGACTGTAGAGCGCCAGGGGTGACCTCCCCAGATGCCTGTGGGGGTCTGGGCAGAACCAGACCCTGTTCAAGCCTCAGGTTTTCCCAGCTTTTCACCCATCTGAGCAAAGCAGCTGGGGCTGCCTGGCTGGGACCTGACAATGGTCTGAGATTGCAACAGAAAAGATCCAGATTTGTGTTTACAAATCCTTTCTAAGGATAGCAACGTACTGGAGCAGATTGCCTGGGGCTGTGCCAGGCTCCCCAGGGCTGGGATCTTGTGGGAACTTAGACTAATAGCTGGGAATCAGTGAGGAGGAGCTGGCCCTGCATGGGAGAGGGAAGTGGGACAGGGTGGGGAAACTCTGTGAACTCCAGGACACAGCTTGGAGTCTATCAGGCTGGGAGAGGCTGGAGAGATGGAGCCTGAGGCTCCATAATCAGAATGGCAAAATGGTTTGGGTTGGGAGGGACCTTAAATCCCATCCAGCCCCACCCCATGCCACGGGCAGGGACATCTTCCACTATCCCAGGTTGCTCCAAGCCCTGTCCCAGCTGGCCTTGGACAGTTCCAGGGGTAGCCACAGCTTCTCTGGGCACCCTGTGCCAGGACCTCGCCACCACCACAGAGAAGAATTCCCTCCCAATATCCCATCTAACCCTGGCTTCTGGTAGTGGGATTGCTGGGACACAGCCTGGAGTAGCCAGGATTGCAGCAAGCATCCTTCACCCAGTGGAAATGGAACTGCAGGGATGCTGGGAGCCCTTGGTCCTTCAGGACACAGAGGAGGAGGAGGAGGAGCAGGAGCAGCACATCCAGGTCAGGCACCAGGACAAAGGGGATGTGACCTTCTCCATCCTCTGCCATCAGAGCTGCTGGAGAGGGAACATCCCTGCAGCACAGGGAGGTCCTGCCCCTGGAGCTGTGGGGACCTCGAGGTCCTTAAAATAATCCCAAAGAAATAAACAAACAAACAACCAGACGAATGCCAAGAGCAAATGGAGAACAGACTTTTCCAGTGCTTTTCTCCGTTCTATTCAAAGCTTGGAGGGAGGATGACACGCTGGGCCAAGGCAAACAGCCCTGCAACACATCCCAAACAATGGCTTCCCAGAGCATGGAGCCAGAGGGAATCTTGTGGTCATCCCCTTGGATTTGCTGCAGAACACATGCCATGGCTCTTCCCAGAAGTCATTGTTTAAACTTGACAAAAAAAAACCCTTCCCTCTTCAGCTTTTCCAGGGAGCATGGACACTCCAGGATGCACAGGGAAGAGCAGGGGGGGAATTTCTTCCTTTAACCAGTTTGAGGGCTGTCTGTAACTGGAGTGAAGCCTCATTGACTGGAAACAGCAGTTCCAGGGAGATGGAAACTATTTGCAATTTTGGGCTAAAACAAGACTTAACTGGGACGGGCATTTTTAGCACAAAGTGCTTGGACTTCTCATCCTGAGGTTAATTCTTCTCTGGAGAGGAAGAGGGGCAAGGAAAATTGCCACCACTTAAAGCAAACACTGAATATTCTGTTTGAGTTTGAGGGTGCTCCCTCCCTCCCCTTTCCTTTTATATTTCACAACCTCTCTGGGTTTTAGCCTGGGGCCAGGGAAGGGCATTTGACTCACTAGAATTACTTTCCTTGCTCTCTGTTTCTCCCCAGCTGGGATGCCAGCTCATCATTCCTGCTGCACTCTGCAATCCAGCACCCCGTTTTCCAATCCTCTTCCTTCTCTGCTGTGCCTGGTCAACGAATATGGCGATGCCAGAGAGGGGAGAATTCCCTTCAGAATTTCTGCCCTGGAAATCAAGACACTGCCCAGAGTTATCCTTGCTTTGCCTTCTCTTTCAGAGCATGGGTTAATCCAGATTAAGATCTAGCCAAAATATTCCCTGATTTTAGGTGACAGAAGGATTTTTCCTGCACCTCAGGAACCTGGACATGGCTGTGCAGGGCAGGATTTCCCCAGGCAGAGCCGACACCACCGGAACACCACATGGAGCAGAGGGAAGGCTGCATTCCATGGGGGAGTGATGCCGGAGGGGCTGTACCCCCAGGAGATGCAGATGGAGGTTTCTGGGATGCATTTTGGGTCTCCTCCTCCTCCTCTGAGTTGCGGCAGGGACGAGCAACGTGCTCATCCCCCACTCCTGCACAGCAGGGTCAGGAATGGGACAGGATCCAACTTCCCTTACAGTGTGTCTGGGCACATGGAAACTAAGGAAAAACAGAGGAGAAAAACAGAGAACATAGGGAAGATCCAACAAATGAAAGGGCAAGGAGTGGGCAAGGGGAGGGAGCCCAGGGAGCTTGCCAAACCCCTGCAAGCACAGCGACAAGATCACACTTGGATGAGGCTCCTGGAAAAACCAGCTGAGGGAGGGAGGTGAATGTGGCCAGGGATTAATGAGCTGAAATCCACTTCCCGTGCCAGTGCCCGGTGGTTGTGGAGATGCCAGCCCTGCCTGAGTCAGTGCCCTTGGAGAGGTGCAGCTCTTCAGCCAGGTCATGGAGCACGGCAGGCAGACACCCAGATGTCATCCAAACCATGGGATGCTCCCCAAGCCCTTTCCCAGAGACGCTGGGAACCTGCTGCTCTCCTGTCCCAGGGCTCAGATGACCCCAAGACCAGAGGGAAGGGGAGTGGGGGGCATTTAGGGCTGGCAGGAGCCGAGCCAAGAGTTCTGCTCAGCAGGAATAACCATGGGAATAACACAGAACTTCACCCAAAAGAAGGCCAGCGTGTGAGTGCGTCCTCTTGAGGACAGGAAAAGGGAAGAGAGGGGTCAAGGGGGAATGTGGGGAGCTCTGGATTCTCCAGGGCAGTGGTGGAGTCCCCACCCCTGGAGGTGTCCAAGGAATGACTGGAGGTGGCACTCAGTGCTCTGGGCTGGTGACAAGGTGGGGATCAGGCAGAGGTTGGAGTCTATAACCTTGGAGGGATTTTCCAACCTTGATGATTCTTCCTGAGGCTGGGGGTGGAGCCTAGTGTGTCCCATAGGGAAGGGAGCACTGACGGGATACATATTCCTGTTTTCCCTCAAAGCAGCAGCTCCAGTGGGTCCATGCCCCTCTCCCTGTCACTGCCCAGATCCTGCTCCAGCCTCTGCAAGAGGAGCAGTGCCTCTGGAAGGACAAGCAGGAACCAGGAGCAGGTCTTGGAGGAGGCCAATCTCCAGCCAGAAGATGGCTCTGGTGAGGGAAGAGCTCAGTGAATTCCTGAAGCGAATCCCGGGCTGAGGCAGGACCCTGGAGCGGCTGAGCTCAGGAGCTCACGGCACCAAGCTCTGAACAATTCCGAGTCCAGGCCCAGCAGCAATCCCTGTGTAGTGACAGGAAAATCTCTTTCATCAAGGGCAAACCGCTAAACAGAAGCTCTGCTTTCAGAGGAGCAACCATTCCAAGCCCAGCAGAGCCAGGGAAGCCAAAGGCTGTTCCCATGAGCCCTGGGCTACTTCCAGGGGGCTGATGGTTGTCAGCTGCCTGACCAGCCTGAAGCACACTGGGTTCCCATTTTAGTGACAGTGATTCCTGAATTTCGGGTAAGAAGCATCCCCATCGGCACTGCCACCCTCACGCTGATGAAAGGGAAATAGATCCATGACTATTTTGTCAGTAAATGTTTTTCCTGGCAACAGGACCTGCTGGCTCTTCAAAAGCAAGTGAAAATTTGGTTCCATCCAGCTGTTCCCATTACTGGGGGCAGGGCTGAGGGGGGAAAGCAGGGCTGGCTGGGAGCAGACAGCCAGGGATTGACAGGCTGGGGAGCAAAACTCTGCAGAGTCACTGCTCAGGAGCTTCCCTGCTCCCAGATCTCCCTCTGGGCACAAACTGAAGGGAGCAGAGTCACAGCAGAGAGGAGCCCCCCCATGGGCAGGGCTGTCCGGGCTGACATTCCTGGAGGAAGGCTCTTGGGGGGCTCATTATGGACACCCCACTCCAGCCAAGCTCCAGGATTAGTGCTGAAGGTCTGGGGGAGATGCTGCCCCTCCCACTCTCACTGGGAAACCGGTGATGGAACCTTCCCTGAGCTTGTTCCTGACACCTGCTCTGGAGAGGGACTTTGGACAAGGGCATGGAGTGACAGGACACAGGAAAAGGCTTCCCACTGCTAGAGGGAAGGGTTAGATGGAATATTGGGAAGAATTGTCCAGAGAAACCGTAGTTGCCCCATCCCTGGAAGAGTTCACGGCCAGGTGGGGATGCCCTGGAGCAGCTGGATAGTGGAAAGTGTCACTGCCCATGGCAGGGGAGAAATTGGATGATCTTCAGGGTCACTTCCAACCCATTCCATGACTTTATGATTTTTCCCTTCCTGGATGAGCCTTCTCCCATTACTCACCCGGAGACTTGGCTGCAGGGAAATTAAAAGGTTTCTCTGAGGGAGCCAAAGGCTGCTTGGCCCAAGAAGCCATGGGAAGCCAACGGCAGCAACGGAGTCAAGATCCAGCGAGCCTTGACTGCAGGAGCATCCTGGATGCCTCTCGCAGTCCTGAATATTCATGGAAAATCAGCATTAACAGCTCAGCAGGGAGCACGACCGAGCTCTGCCCAGACACTTTGCGTCCTGGCCCGGGAATCCACATGGGGCTGCTCGGAGCGAGCCAGGAAGAAAATGAACTGAAACCTCAGCCGCCAAACCTGACAGTGGCCTAATTTGGGAAGGCACCTTGCCCCAGGCGCTGCCTGCGGGGCTGCGAGAGCAAACGGCTCTAAACGCTCCCCGAGCCCCTCCAGCCTGTGCCCGCGCCCCTGGAGACTCAGCCCCGGGAGCGGCTCCCGTGCTCTCCAGCTGGGAATGTGCCGGACGCTGGGAGCATCGCTGGGAGCTGTCACTGCCAGCAGGGCATCACTCCCAGCTAATTGCTCGGGATGACTCTGCAGGGCCGCGGTTGGTGCTGGAAAAACCGATCCATCAGCTCTTCCCTCGGGAATGCGGCGGCGCGGAGCTGATCTGCGTCCCCTGGGACAGTGCTGGAGCAGGTGAGGAGCCCGATTTCCCTGTTCCTTCTGCTCCTGGCTGATTTGGCTGGCGCTCTGCAGCCCTCGGGTGTGATCTGCCGGCTCTCCTGCCATCCATCCGCACATTCCATGTCCTCCCCGTGCCTTTTAACCTTGTGTGGATTTTAAACGATGCCGTTTCCTTTGGCTTGCGCAGCACTTTATTTGTTCTTTATAGCCCCAGCTCACACAGGGGGGATGTTGCTCCAAGAAAAATCCTTGCTGCAGGGAGCAGAGGACGGACTGGCTCCCGGGGTGTGACCCTGCCTCTGACATTGGCTCTCTGCAGGCCAAGTGTCCCCTCTGCCTGTAAAACAGGGCCGGTGACATTCACCTGGCTGCTGGAGGAGCTGGGAGGGGGCATTCACCATCCCAGATAAAATCAGGTTTTTAAACCTTAAAAGTCCAGGGAGAGGGGAATTGTAAATCATGGAATTGTCAAGGCTGGAAAAGACCTTTAAGGTCATCCATTCCAACATCAATCCAGCAGCAGCAGCACGGTGTTATCTTGTACTGCTCATGTCATGGGCACATCTGGGGTGACAATGCTCCTGTGCCTCTGGGCCACCTCTGCTGCATGATCCAGACACCAACCACAAAGGCCAAGGCAGAGGGGAGGCTTCCCCACTTTCAGGGGTTAAGGAACTTGCCTGAATTCAGCCCAAGCTCAGCCTGAGTCCCAGTGTTACTCCCATGCCAGAGAGGATGAGGAACCAACAAAATTCCCTGGCACTTGCTCTTTTCCCTGCTAGCAAAGTTGCAAGAGGTGCTGGATGGCTGCTTTTCCATGCTCAAGAGGTGGGGAAAGGTGGGTTCAGCATCTTCCCACATCCCAGGGAGCTGGGGGAATGCTGGGGCTGGAGCAGGAGGGATGGGATGCACCCACCAGCTTTGAGATCGCCCACATGTGGGACGAGCCATGAGCTCACACCCAGAACGTGGAAAACCTCTCATCCATGGAGCCTTGTTTGGCATCAGCCTGGAGGCACCTTTTTCCTCGATTATTAATCATCTTTCCATAGAAATCCTTACATCCCTGCCTGTGGTCGTTAGGCTTTGGCCGTTCTGTTATTCCCTTTGTCCCTCCTCCTCCAGCCAAACCCAGGGTGATGGATCTCACCTGGAGGCAGCAAACACAGCACTCCCATTCCCAAGGGATCTCAGGCCAGATTTTTCAGCAGTGGCAGCCCCAAAAGCAGCCCTGGGGCCGGCCCAGACCAGCTGGGCAGAGGAGGAGGAAGAGGAGCTGATGGATCCCAAAGGCTCCCACTCAGCAGCAACCACAGCAATTAACTGGGAAGTGGGAGGCACTAATTGGGCATTTAACTCAATGCTGGCACTACAGGCTTTGTGCTGGAGCTGGAGAGAGGGAAGAAAGATCCATTCCAGAGCTGCAGGATCCTCTCCTGAACCCTGAGATGTAACTAGATACCCCTTGGTGGCATCCTGACTTTTATTCATCCACAACAGATGCTCATATTGGGTGGGAGAATAGAGGAGAGAGGAGCTTTATGGAAGTTGATCATGGATAAAAACACTCCCCAGTCTGGTTGTGTTTGTCTTATTTGTAAGCTTTTATTCTGGTTTTTTGGTTTTGGTTGGTTTGTTGGTTTTTTGTTGAGTTTGTTGTTTTTTGTTGGGTTTTTTGGTTTTTTGTTTTGGTTTGGTTTTTTTTTTTTTTGTTTGTTTTTTTTTTTTTTTTGTGTGTGTTTTTTTTTGTTTTGGTTTGGTTTTTTTGGTGTGGTTTTCAAATTCTCAGAGAAAAACAGGTTTGGAGAGATTTCAGCCTTTCTCACAGTGCTCCAAACACAAGTGTGGCAGCATCAATTGTCTCCATGTAAACAAGCAGGGAGCCAAGGCCACCAGACTGGACTTGGACGATCCAAAATTCCCTGCACACTGCTTCCTTTTATGCCACTGCCCATCAGTCAGGATGAGTCAATGGCTGCAAACACAGGAGATCCATGGAAGCTGTAGAGGCAGGGCAGCTCTTCCAAGAACGGAATTCCAGAACTCTTTGGGTGGGAAACAACCTTAAAGCTCAGCTCCTTCCACCCCTGCCATGGGCAGGGACACCTTCCACCATCCCAGGTTTGCCCAAGCCTTGTCCAGCCTGGCCTTGGACACTTCCATGGATGGGACAGCTGCACCAATTGCCACATGAAAGGTCATGTCAGCCTGGCAGTCCTGGGCTGCACAAATCCCAAACCCACAGGCACTGTCCTGATTACCACTCCAGCATTCCCATCACACATCAGCACTCAGGAGAGTCAGTGTTTGTGTCCTTTGCTGTCCATCAGCTTTACTAATGAATTTTTATTAGAGCAAACAAGCATTTATCTCATCCCTCCACAGGGCCCTTCTTGTTGGCCAGAAAACATCTTCCCACAGACCCACTTCTGAATTCCCTGCTCTCCAGGGATTTAAAACCTTGGGATCAAACATGAGGGCAAAACCTCTGGGCTGGGATGTCCCACACCAGCCTCCTGTGGGCTCCATGGCAGGGACATGGCACCTTTTCCTAGGCACAAGTGTTTGCTTTTAACAGCAAATATCCTGAGCAGCAGCATTTTCACAAGCCCCAGAAGGAAAGGAAGGGTTAACCCCACCACAGCCCCGAAAAAAGAGGTGGAAATGGAGATACAGGAGGATAAAAGGGCTCTCCTGAGAGGTCAGCTTGAGAGGAAGAGAAAAAGAGAAGAGAAAAGGAATTTGCTTCCACACAAACCCCAAAGAGTTGAAAGCCTTTGTGAACCAAGGGGCCAAAAGGAGTGGGGCACATCCTGAATGAGCTGGGATGTCCCCAGGAGGGGAGGGACAGCACCACCCACACACAGCCCTGGCTGGGTGCTGGGATGGAGGGACAGCTATTTCCTGGGGAAGAATCCTAAATGAGGAGGAGGAGGAGGATTCCAGCCTTATGGATGGGGAAGGCAGGAGGCCCCAGCAACACCTGAGCAGCAGCAGTTTTCCCTTTGGCCTGGGATCATTACGCAGAATATTGTCCCAAAACTGAACCTGGGGGTGTTGGGATGCTCCCAGTTCCTGCCTTTTCCTCTCCACTGAAGGCTGGCTCCTGAGCTGGTTGCTGAGGGGAAGAATGGAGCAGTATCCTCATGGATGGGGGAGATGGGGGAGGTGGAGGGGATGGGGGAAGATAGAGGAGATGGGGAGATGGGGGGATGGGGAGATGGGGGGATGGGGAGATGGAAGAAATGGAGGAGATGGAAGAAATGGAGGAGATGAAAGAGATGGGGAGATGGAAGAGATGGAGGAGATGGGGGAGATGGAAGAGATGGAGGAGATGGGGAGATGGGGGGGATGGGGGGGATGGGGAGATGGGAGGGATGGGGGAGATGGGGGCGATGGGGGGGATGGGGAGATGGAAGGGATGTGCTGTGTTGGGGGGCTGCTCCTCATGACAATGCTAAATTTGGCCTGATGGTTTGGGATCAGATGAGACTCTGGGGACACAGAGCATTCAAGGTGATGCCTCTACCCTTGAACACCACAGTGGCTGGAAATATCCTGCTGGATGAGGGAGCAGATCCCACCCCATCGTTTGGGGCAAGGGTGAGAAACAGGGAGAAAATCCTGGGAGCAGAACTGCAGGGAGAGGCTGCGATGGAAGCAGCACCTCAGCCCAAGCCCAGCTGAGCTCTGTGGGCACGGGCCATGGGCTATTCTGGCACGTCTCCCTGCTCCTGGCACCTCTGAAGCACATGAAACACTCGGCAGAGCCCGGGGCCGTGAGCCTCCACGCCAGGCAGCCGCTCCAGCCGGGAAGCGATCCCTTCCCTGGCACCACCACCGCTGAAATATGGATTGAGGAGAGGAACAGCTCCAAAACGAAAGACAGAGAGACAACTTTGTTGTCCTGGCCAAATCCGAGCTTGCCAAATCCCACTTTTCTAAAATGCTGCCTGCATTTTCAATAAATAAGGAGAAATCAAAACAAACCCCCATCCCTCCCGCTCCGGCGCGGGCTGATTCCCAGACACCTGCCACATCCAGTGCTGGCATTGTCGGGAGAATGGATCTGCCCGTATCGCTTGCACATTTGTCTGTAAAGCTCATTAAGATCGGGCGAGATGAAAGGCAGCGCCGCAATGTAAGATCATTATCGTTATCAAAAGGAACACAGCAAACTGCTGCTCGAGAGGCAGATCTGTTTCCGTGTAAGAGCTGTTCAAAGTTCGCCCCGACGCTCCCTAATAAGGTGCCTGTTCTAGGAATCAACTTCAAGAGCTTCCCTCATGCTGGGGAAAACTTCCAAGGACCCCTTTGCCTCTGGCGTCTGTCGCGCGAATTTTCCGTGGCGTTTCTGACAGAGCAGAGGTGGTTTGGGTACAGGGAAGGGGATCCTGTGTCCCAGAGCTCCCAGCTTGTGGGATGCTGGTCACATGTGGCCACCGTGCTCTGGTGAGCACCAGGATGGGATGGACATCCCATGGTGTGACCATGGACACGTGTGTGATGGGATCATGGAATTGTAAGGTGTGACCATGGACTTCTACGGCGTGACTGTGGACACGTGTGATGTCACCATGGAATTGTGTAATATGGAATTGTGTGGTGTGACATGGACATGTTTGACCTGACTGTGATGTCAGCATGGGCATCTGTGTTGTGATCATGGATGTGTGTGATGTCACCATGGCGCTGTGTGACACGGAATTGTGTGATGTCACCATGGCTGTGTGTGAAGTCACCGTGGGCATGTTTGATGTGACATGGATGTGTGTGACGTCACAATGGATGTGTGTGATGTCACCATGGACCTCTCTCACCTCATTCCCAGCTCCCTCACCTCCCTCCATCCCCATGGAATGAGCGTTGGCACAAGCTCCCACACATGGGATGGAGCCCAGTGCTCAGCCCAGCTCCCACTGGGCAGCACCAGATGCCTTCCAGAGAAGGCCATGTTGGGTTTCCATACACAAATCCAACCCAGAGTGGCCTCCCCAGCTGGAATTCCTCATGGAATAGTCCTGGTGGGCACCACAGAGCAGAGAGGGACCCCCATGGCCAGCGCCAGGCAACACCACCATGCCCCAGCTCCCACCAGTGCCTCCCAGTTTGCTGCCAGAGCCCTTCATATGTGGAGTCCTGCCTGCCACAGATGCTCCAGGAGCTTCCAAGGAGAGGCTTCCCATGGAGTCACAGGCCCCCACACAGAGCCTGAAAGAGGAACTGGCTGGTTTAAAACAGCCTCCTGTTCCTGTGCCGGGAGGTTGCCAGCCTTGGGCTCGGAGCTGACTGATGGGAATTTGGATGCAGAGAATTCTCTCCTGCCTGGAGGAAGCAGAAGAGTTAAACTCACTCAAGTCACCATGATTTTTCCAAGAAGAAAACCGTTCTTCCCACACAGGGTCAGTTCTTTTTTGAAACCAGCCTCCCTTTTATCCCCAAGAAAATCTGCTCATAATTATAAAGCAGGGAAGGAGAGGTTTCTGGAAATATTCATTTGCAGCTGAGCCATTTTCACCCTGGCACAGGCGGAGCGAGCCTTCCTCGCTCCCATCTGTCGCGTTCGCGGCGCCGCCGATGCCAGCCAGGCTCTGCCACCCAGCGTGGCACACTCGGCAGGGACAACGTGACACCGAGCTGGGAGGGGGCCGGGGGGCCGCCAGGAAAGCGGGAAGCACTCGGAGCACGCGTCCTGCCCAAGATGTTCTTCTTACACATGAACAGCTTGGCAGCACGAGGGGCTGGGAGGGGGGGAGAGGAGGAGGAGGAGGAGGAACAGTTCAGGCATTGTTGGGTGCTGTTGGGGAAGAGATGAATGGAAAAGCTCACGCAGCCGAGTTTGATGGAGCTGACAGGATCCAGACCGTCTCCACCAGCACCGTGCTCTGAACTGGAGCACCAGGGTCCGTTCAGCCCAAATCAGGCATCCCACATTCCCTGTGTCCTCTCAGCACCTCCACCCGCCTCCAGGTGATGGGATCCGTGCTCCTTCTTCAGGGAAAATGCTCCCGCTTCTCCCATCCCTCTTCCGTAGCCTCATCTCATTTCCACAGCCACAAATAAATCAATCTGCTGCTGGTGCCTCCACCTTCAAATATTTATAGAGTGTTATTACACTTTTCACTCCCTGCCTGCACACACACGCCCTTTCCTTTAAACATCTCCCCACCCAGCTCTGGATATTTAGTTCTTTTAATCCCTCCCCATAAATCTCCCCTGATCAACTCCCGGTGCTGTAACCATTCATTTCTCTGGATGAGAGGCACTGTGATGGATTGGCACGGCAGAGCTGTCCAGGAAGGGGCTGTTGTCACCTCCCTCCATGGCACAGTGCCTGGGGACCATGGCTCAGAGGGTGTTGGACACCTCCGAGCATCTCCTGGGCTTCTCCTGCGACTCCTGGCTCCATTCAGACTTCAGCTTTCTGCCCTCCATGGATTTTGCATTTTCTTATTTCTCCCTGCTTTCCCCCCGCCTCCCTTCTCCCAACTACAAATGACAAAATTGCCAGCAGCTCCCAGACAAGCTGCAAACCCAGGAATCAGCTATTTCTGGAGACGGAATTTTAACTTCCTTTCTTGATTTGCAAATTGCTGGGGAGCAGCTTGCAGGGCCCAGGAACCTGGGAGTCAGGGAAGGCTGCAAGTTCTCACACCACGTGGGATCCTTCAGTGGGGCGAGGTCTGAGCCCTTAGGAGCAGCAGCTGCATTCCCCAGGCTCAACACCAGCTTTTGGGAATCATGGAATTGTTTGGGTTGAAGGACACCTTAAAGCCCATTTCATTCCCCTCCTTGCCACAGGCAGGGGCACCTTCCACTATCCCAGGTTGCTCCAAGCCCCACCCAGCCTGGCCCTGGACACTTCCAGGGATGGTGCTCTTGCCCTGCAGCACCCCTATGGCATCATCCCCAGCCTCTCCAAGCAGGAATGGGGATGGGATGTGCATGGGAGGAATGTGCTCAGCCCAGCAGCTGTGCCACAGCCAGCGTGGCTCAGGGAAAGTTGAGGGAAGGAAAAAAAAAGTTTATCTTCAACAGGGAAGCAAAGGAAGAAATGGGACTGCTCTTGCCAGGTGGGCCCCAAGCAGAGCTCCAAAACCTCTGGAGTTTATGATTTGCTGGAATAACGCTGCTTCAGGCTACAAACCCCCAGTGGCTGTGGCTGATGGAGCCAGTGACACACAGCCTGGGATTACAGCCTGCCATGGAGCCCCAGCCCTGCCAGGATAACACCCAGATAAGCACAGATTTGCCCAATTAAACAGCCTGTGTGAGGCCATGGGAAAGGCTGAAGGGATTTAGGGAGCTCAGGGTGGCTTTCCTCTCAAGGGATCAGATGAAGGCACTCAGCCCCACAGAAAGCCTCATGCTCCGTGGGGACACAGAGAAGGCAGGGCTGGAAACAGGGTCCCATCACTGCTCAGGATAGGAGTTCTGCAGGGAATCACAGGGGCAAAGGCACTTGAATCACCCCAAGCCTGCAGTGGAACATCCCTTCCAGTTTTGGTCCAGCTTAAAACCTCCCCAGTGCTGGAGCCAGCCCACACCATCCCAGCCCTCCTCTCCCCTGAACTCCCAGCCCTCACTTCCACAGGCAGCCTTCATCCCGAGGACAGGGGTATCCTTGTTCCCCAAAAGTCCTGGAGGAAGGGCCAACCCTGTATCTCTGGAGGGTGAGGGACAGAGTGGGGCTGAGTTCCAGGCTGGGGTGAATTCCCAAGCCAAGCCTCCAGCTCCTTCATTTCTGAACCACCTTTTATCCCCACCCAGCTCCATTTCCCACCCATCACGTGCTGCTTTTTGTGGCTGAGCAAACCCAGCTGTGCTGGAAGCCCCCATGCAATTAATCCAAGCTCGGTGCCCTCACAGGTATTTCTGTGACCCTCTACAGATTTTGGGGTTGGGCAGAGCCCAGGGCAGAGGAATTGTGTTCATCTGCAGGGGTTGCTTCCAAACACCACGTTCCTGCTGCCACGGTGACCTGGGATGTCTCAGCTCTGTCCCAGTCAGCTCCAGTGAGCCAGACTGGTGTCCTCAAACCAGGGATGGTGCCCCTCTGTCAGGACAGGAGCTGCTCCAGGTCCCTGATCCACAGGAGCTGTAATTATCCCTTGGCCCTGGCACAAATGGCTCATTTGACTTTGAACTCTGAGTGCTGACACGCTGGCTGGGCTTGGAATTGGGGCTTAAATCAAGGAGCTTCCCTCCAGGGAGCAGGGGGAGAAGGAGACAATTAGATTTGAGCCCTGAAGTTTTACAAGTCTAATAAATTTCCTGGTAGCCTGCGGCTGCTGGAGAGAGCCGGGACGGAGCCCTTGGTGAAGGAAAGCCGGAATTTCTCCAGGCAGGAAGCCACAGAGGCACCACACAGCTCTGTCAGTCGGGGGGGTGACTTGTCTGACCCCCAGTGCCACCCCTGGCTGGGGCTGAGGGGTGGGGATGGAGACACCGTGTCCTCAGGAGTGACAATCCAGCATCCCGCTCCGCCCATTCCCGGTGGCCTTGGGCTGCTCCGTGGCAGAGGAGAAGGGGAAGGTCAGAGCCAGCAGAGTGGAGGGAAGCAGCTGCTGGACACAGCAGGGTAAAAACAGCTTCCTAATTGCGCTTCACTGCTGGAAAAGGGTCATGGCAGGGAGGTGACGAGGTGTTGGCACCAGTGCAGAAACACCTGGCAGGGACAGGGCAGCCAAGCAAGGATCACCCCAAACTCCTACAGCCTTTGGGAGCCCAAAGCCTGGCCAGCCTGGCCTGTGGCTGCTCATTATCCTGCCAGGGCTGCCCTTCTTCCAGGCAGGACCTGACACTTCTCTGCAGCAATGCTAATCAAGGAGGATGGAGAAGGAAGTTCCTTTCTCCAGGAAATGCAGCTTCCCAGAGCCCCTGCAGCAAAGGCTGTGCTGCCACTGCCAAGGCTGCTCCCACCTGGGCTGGTTTCCGTCTCCTCCCACGGGCAGGTGAGAGGGAGCAGCTGGATGAGCTGCTGCTCTGGGCTGATCCCAAGGGAAGCATGTACCTGGCACAGCCACCTGCCTGCTCCTGCCTGGATCCTCCGGGGGCTGGGGGCTCTGTGCCTGCCACAGAACCATGGAATGCTTTGTCTTGGAAGGTTATGGCCCATCCAGTGCCACGCCCTGGCACTATCCCAGGTTACTCCAACCGGGCCTTGAATGCTTCCAAGGATGGGGCAGCCACAGCTGCTCTGGGCAGCCTGTGCCAGGGCATCACCACCTCCCAGGTGGTGAATATTTCCTCCTAATATCCCACCTAACCCCACTCTGGCAGCGGGAAGCCATTCCCCAGCTGGGGTGGCCCAGGAGGGGCTGTGGCAGAGACACAACCCAGCCAGGAGGGATCCAGGTAAAAATGAAGAGCCCTGGGAATTCTCCTCCTGCGCTGCCTCACGGCAGGGTGGTGTTCTCTGTCCCCGCCCTGGCACTGCCAGGTGCAGCTGTCCCACTGCCAGGCTGTCTCTGGAGAGGAGCAGAAACGCCTCTCCCAGCTGATCCCTTTCTCCATGCTCCGGAGGATCCCCCCACTGCTGCCCAAAGGGAAGCAGCTCCTCTGCTCTGTCTCTGCTCCCGTGGCCGCCTCTGGTGTTTGTTTAACATCCTTTTACTCTAAATTACATATTCCTCTGACACGATGTAAAATATGTTTTATGCTCTCATTTTCCCCTTGTCTTCCCACTAAACCTTTTCCAATTTGTGCTGGATACGCTGTGCCGGGATTAGCTGAGCTGTGTTTAAGCAGCCAGTCAAGCCTCAAACGTTGCTCATAAAACCTGGAGGTTTCTGTGAGTCCCTTGCACTTGTCACAAGTCACCATAAATCACAATTTCCTGGGGACCTGTCTTTCTTTCCCCTTTTCTTTCCTCTCTCCCACTCCAGGCAGGTGAGGGATGTGGGGTGTGGTGCACAGAGCAGGACCGGGTGGGTTCCAGCAGGGATTCATCTCCAGCTCACTGGGGAGAGGTAAAGGGCTCAGGGCTCATCCCCTCCATGGTTTTCCAGGGTGGAGGCCCAGGTGGATTTAGGGGTGCATCAATGAGGAGCTGAAACCTCTCCCGCCGCATCCCACCAGGATGGGAGCCATGAGATCCCAAGAGAGATGCAACACTGAGGTCATCCGGTTTGGGGACAAATTCTGGGGGAGAGCTGGCACAGCCTGGAAGCACCCCACATTTCAGGGAGCAGCAGGGGGGCTGTGGCACGGGCACTGTGTCCCCTGTGCCAGTGGCAGCGTGCAGGACACTGGGCAAAGGCCGGCCATGGTGGCAGTGGGGAGGAGACAGCTGGGCCAGGGACACCTCCTCCTCTAAAGCAAACATTTCCTGGCAGGGCCTTTGCAAACCCCTCATCCCAGGCTGAATTCCTGCACTCCAAGCACAGATTTCACTCCGGATGAATTCACAGCACCAGCTCCTGGGCTGAGGCTGAGGCCGCCTGAGTTTTCCCCACTTGTGTTTTGTCTTGTGTTTTTGGATGGAAACGAAAGTGTTGGAGCACTGACAGGGAACAGCATATCCTGAACAAGCAGAGCCTGGGCTGGGTCCAAATTCTCTGGCCAGGGTGTGGGGGAACAGACACGGCCCCTCGCACAAGAGGGTCCCTTTTCCTGGGGTTGGCCAAGGGTGGCCAGCTTGGAGCTGAAGGGACACCAGCAGGGCTGTTGGCAGCTCCTGCCTTCCTTGAGATGGGCTTTAAGATCCTTCCAACCCAAACCATTCTGGAATTCTATGTTGATCTTTGACAAGAAATCCACTGAAGCCGTAAGGACTGATGGGAGTCCTGCATAGGAGGAGATATCTCTATATATGGAGATATTTATAGGAATTTGGATATTTACTTAGAGAAATGGGAAGCAGGACCCCTAGTTTTCACCTGGAGCAGGGTTGGATCCTGCTGCAGTGTCAAAAAGTAGGGAAAAGGGCTGGCACCATCCGTAGGAGCAGGATTGGGCCAGACTGCTCTGGGCTTTGCAGGTCTGGGATTTTCTCCTCCTTTCTTTCCCAAGGTGGTGCAGGTGAGGAAGGAGCAGGCTATGGGAATGCTTCACCTGGCTTTGCCCCGGCAACACGGAGCGCGGGGTGCGGGCGGTGGGGTGTGGGCATCTCCTCCCGGGCACTTCCCCCCGGGAGCCGCAGTCGGGCGAGCGCCCACCATCCCTCCAGCCCCTCGGGAGGACACAGGGCAGAGATCAGGGGCTGCTCCCCCCGGAAAACCTCCCGGTGCCCCCTCGGGCACCCCCGTCCATCCCCGGGAATGAAGGGACCAACACCCCGGCAGCTGGGAGCAGAGGGCAGCCGGGAATGAGGAAGCCGTGTCACCTTTTCCTTTTAATTTTCCAAGCGCTCCATTAAAAAAAAAAAAAAAAAAAAAAAAACCAACCAACTTGTCCCGGGGACATGTGTAACTAATTAAATAGTACAGGGAGAAGAAAAACATGGCTTTTTAAAGAACCTTTGAATTATGGCTGGAGGTGAAGGAGGCGGCAGGCTCAGGGGATAATTAATCACCAGAGGTGAGATGGCCCGGCTCCCTGTGCCAGCGCTCGCTCCCGGCTGCCAGAGCTCGTGGCCCCAGCACTGGGAGCAGCCATGGAGCTGGCATGGGGAGCTGGGGGTGCTGCAGAGCCCTGGGAAGAGCCAGGAGCTTGCAGAGCTCGGGACTCTGCACCTCCACCACATTGGAAGGATCCTTCCCGAAGAGCTCCGTGGAGGCTCTCTTGGAATCCACCCATCCCTTACCCCTCCACTCAACTCATCAGGGTCATCCCAATTCCCTCTGTGTCCCCTTAGGGAGCCAAACACCCGGATTCTGCTGCTGCATCCCTCTGTTGGAGCATGGCCCTCCAAAAGCATCACAAAACCAGGAATGGTCCAGGTAAAGAGGCCGAGAAGTCTCTGAAGGGAGAGAAAACGTTGTGGCATCTCTGAGCTCACCCCACCAGGGAGATTCCCACCTTTTGCCTGAGCTGAGGAAGCGCTGGAGGTGGCACTGTGGGCTGCTGCCCCACATCCAAGGTGTCCTGGGTGGGTACCAGGAGCAAGGAGGGTTCATCCCTCTGACCCCCTAACCTCCCACTCTGGCCACTGCCTGTGGAGTGGAGAAACTTCCTGGTCTGATCCAACACATCCTGGGATCCCAGCGCAGCACTGGACTCCTGGGAGAGCCTAGGAGGGAGTGGCAGAGCAAGACAAAGGGTTGCAAGCTTGGGAACAGCCCCCAGCCTTCTGCTTCCCAGCAGGGAAGGAAATTAAAATCATCCACTCGAGCTTCTCCAATATTTCCTTATCCCCCATCCAAGGTCCTCTGCCCAGAGCTGGGGTGGGAGCAGCAGCCTGGGTGCTCCAAGGAAAAGGGCAGCAGGGGCAGGGTGGGTATGATCAGCTCAGAGGAGGCATTTTTGAGAGGTGACCAAACACTTTCCAGTGGAATGCTGGAGTCAGGAAATGCTGATTCCACACACTAGAAGGGCTTTGTGGAAACATTTATATTTCATCGACGTGTTTGGTGAATAATTATGAAAACACTGCAAGGTCCAGGGGTCCCAGTTCAGTTTTAGCATTTTTCCTGAGTTGTAACATCAAAATCATACCAAAACGCTTAAAAAACCCCACTTCCAAGCTTAGAGAGTGAGTTTTTTTAAAGACAATTTCTTTATTGATTAAATGACATTTTTTCCAGTTTAATGTTCAGGTGAAATTTGAAGATTTGAACTCCTCCCTCTCCCAGGAATTGAATGAAGAGCTGTCAGGGCTCTCTGACTTCACCTTTGCTGTGAACCTGAACCCTGAGAGATGAGGGAATGCCAAGGACTTGTGGCCTGGTGTGTTTGAGCAGCAGCTGGGTCAGGGTCCGCAGTGTCACATCCTGCATTGATTGTCCCGTCCCCTCCTGGCTCTGTCCCTCCCTGCTGGCTTTGACCCTTCTCCCGGCGGGATGTGTCCCTGTGCCAGGGCAGCACCCCTTGCCCAGCAGGCTGGGGCTTTCCCCAGCTTGGCCCTGTGTCCCAGGGGCTGGCACAGGGGGGACATTTGGTGGCCATTTCCCTGCTGTCACCTGGTGTTCCCACAGCCCTCAGAGCAGCAGCAAGCGGGGCTGGAACTCTGGATCTTTCCAATTAATATTTTCCTCACCTGATGTGAGGTGTGAGCAACCGGCAGCTGGGGAGCCCTCTGAGCCCACCTGAAGGGACATTTCCATCCCTGCCCGGAGTAACTGATGTCCTACTTTCCCTTCATTCATATGCAGGCGGCATGGGAATGCTGGAGCTGGCAGCGGGATGGTGCAGGGCTGTCCCTGCACCCCTCACTGGTTTTACTGGAGCTCTGCTGGTTTTTCTCTGCCCCGGTGTCACCCCCAGAGCTCTGTGGGGTTTGTGCTGTGCAGGGCAATCCCGCAGCTGCTCCACATCCCGCAGGGATGGATCCCCAAGCCTGCGTTAACATTCTGCTCAGCCACACGGAGCAGGAGCTGTCTGCCAGCCCCGCGGGGGGACTGTCTGATCACTCCCGGCCCTTGCCACAGGCACGGGCAAGGTGTGTGACTGCGGGTGGGGTGGGCTCTCCAAGGGGTGGGGACACCGACGGAGCAGGGACCCCACAGCCAGGACAGCCCCAGGGGGACCCAGCCACTGCACAGATCCTAGCTCACCTCCAGCTGCTGGGATGGCCTGGGAGCTCCCGCATCCAAGGGGACAGAGGCAGGAACTGCTGGTGCCAGCTCTGTGTCCCACCAGCTCTGTGGGTCAGGCCAGCCTTGCAGAATTCCCCTTGGGCTCTCCAGGTTTTTCCTTGGGGATGTGGAGATGGCAGGGAGCTGAGCCCGGCTGGATGGAGCAGGGATGAGCCACAGTTCATGGCAGGATAAGGTCCCTGGAGACCAGGGAACAGTGTCTGAGGGATGTGCTGGGATTGGAAGAGTGGAGGAGGCCGTGTGGGACAGGGCTGCTACAGTGGGAGGTAGACCCATGGCAGGGAGTGAAACTGGATGAGCCCTAAGATCCCTTCCAACCCAAACTATTCCATGGATCTATGACAGCAGGGAGGGCCTCACGCAGCTGTGGGTCAGTGACATGAGACAGGGACACTGGTGACAGTGGCAGCCCCAAAGCAGCACTTTAGGAGAAGGCAAGGAGGGACAAAAGGACAAGCAGCCTGGATGCTGTGTGGTCCCTGTGCCATCCCCAACCCCTGCCCAGGGAAAATGTTTGCCCAAGAGCTTCCTTTCTGCTTGATCCCTGTCTGTGTGCAGGTTCTGGGGCTGGTCTGGCACTGGGCAGGTCCCTGTGAGCCCTGGGCTGGCCATGGCAGGGTCCTGGCAGGTCCCTGTGAGCCTTGGGCTGGCCATGGCAGGGTCCTGGCAGGTCCCTGTGAGCCTTGGGCTGGCCATGGCAGGGTCCTGGCAGGTCCCTG